>JACEFZ010024714.1:385445-464447 GCA_014155875.1 Cepaea nemoralis
AGACTAAGGGAACAGAAAATACAAACTGGAGCTACAGTTACACGTTTATAGCGGGGGACGTGTTATGTGTGTGGCTATCTAGAGTGCGGCCATGGTAGTTACCAGCCATGCACTTCAGTAACTGCTGGGGATATGTCTCGAACATAGAGGAGTGGATTCTGTTAACCATTAATCAATAGTCTGGTTTGTCTATACAATTATGGGATTAGCACCATTTATCCAACATAGATAGACAGAGAGACAGGCAGATAGACAGATAGTCGAACGGATGGAGAGACAGACAGCCAGGGAGAAAGATATACAGACAGACAGAGACATGTCAGACATTACACTGATTACCTTGCCAAAAGCCTGTCCATTGTGGGTGTTGTACGTGGGCTTATCCTGAGGTTCTGGTTTCCTCGTTCTTCTGGACGAGGATGCTGCCGATCCCATTTGTGATTCTGGATATACATGAGAGATAGACATACTTAGCTGATTGAGGACAATTACATCTAGACACAGAACGCGAACAGGGAGACAGACGGGCCGACGGACTGTCAGCATATACGAGGGTAAGTTAATAAGTAAGTCACAAATGGCTGTAGAAAAATAACTAAATATGATAACAACTTGAAACCAGTTTATTTTTATACATACATTGTCCCTTTATTTCTCAACATAATTTCCACCAACATTGATGCATTTATCCCATCGTTTTATCAGTCCTCCCAAACCGGCTGCATAGAACTGCGTGCTTCTGTTTTCATTTACCTGCCATCCCACAGAACTGTGTGACTTACTTATTGACTCGCCTCGTAACTTTTCTACCCAGCTATGCACCGCTTTACGGGAAATCGCTAGGGGCTAAGTCCACTGAAAACTCACATTGGCGGGAGACATTTCGCGAGTGAGGCCGAAGTTGAATGTGAAGTGAAAACGTGGTTTAGAAAACAGAGCACGCAGTTCTATGCAGCCGATTTGGGAGGACTGATAAAACGATGGGATAAGTGCATCAATGTTGGTGGAAATTATGTTGAGAAATAAAGGGACAATGTATGTATAAAATAAACTGGTTTCAAGTTGTTATCATATTTAGTTATTTTTCTACAGCCATTTGTGACTTACTTATTAACTTACCCTCGTAGTAGCGCGTGTATGGCGTACGCTAGACTTAAAAGTGATAAAACACCAAAAACAAACAAAGAAACAATGACAGGTTTATTGCATAACATGCTATTCATATGTCAGAAATAGAATCATGAAATGCAATATGGAACACGGTTTACGGTATGTCTGTCTGTGTGTACAAACTAGAAAGATCATTGTGGTAGCAGAGATGTGGGTTCTGAGACGAATGCTGCAAATACCCGTAAAGTCAGAGTAACTAACAACAATTGCCAACAGTTAAAGCAGAACATTATACACACATACAAGAACATGGTTTGTCTCTTTCAATGTTAATGCCTGCTTCAATCATGTCTCGTTTGCATACATCTTTATAACGTAATAGAGACGACACAGATATATTTTACCCATCTATAATTCACCAAGAAAGATGTCCTTTGGTATTCTACCATCGTCCATCCTCCTAAAGACTTCTGTCCGTCTAAGTCTACTAAGATTGAGCATGTAACAAATGTCACACCTCCCGATCTTTTCAATACTTCGGCATTTGTGATCTTATCTTGCCACTTAATACCAAGTTTTCGTCGCAGAGACAGCATTTGAAAGGACACGGGCTTAATAGACCAGAACTTTTTGTTTTGGCAGAAAGCTGTCTATTCTCCCATACTCTCTTTGTTAACCTGTTCATTGCTGTTACTGCCGTACCAATCTTGATGTTAATTTCCTGATCTAGCGATATTTATTGTTGATCTCCTATCACAAATAAGTGAAATTGTCAAGTATCTCCAGCTCTGCGTCATCAATAAAGATTGATGGTACCCTATTTGCACTTTGCATCACAATCTGTGTCTTCCTTCTGCTAATTGTTAAACCAAATTCACAACAAGTATTACAGAATGCATGCTGCGGAAAGAAACCGAGCCATATGGGATAAAACCCGGTGCAATGAAGTCGACCCTGTCGACTTTTAAGCGACCTTTTTAGTAGTTGTTGTAATTCTTCCTCAGAGTGGGTCGTAATTGCAGCATCACCTGCAAAAAGCAACTCTCTGATTAGTACCCTCCTAATTTTAGTCTTGTATAACAGTGTAGCCTGTTATATGGGGTTTAGTTAGGTGGCAAGGCGTGCAAAAAGAGGGGTATAAATAGATGATCCACGCGTGAGCTCTGTAGTTAGGGACGCGCACGTAAGGACGTAGGAAAAACAAGGGCTTAGTAACAGCTGAGCCGCCGAACCAACAACACGTATCTGCTTTGATATTTCATGTATCCGTTTTGATAATGCTGAAGTTCCTTCAAATAAACTAAGTCGTCAATAGTCATCGCTGGCTTGTCTGCATATATTTGATTTCCTACAGTTGCCTTCAGACTGTCGCTCTGTTATACTTGGACTTCACTCTCTGAGCATTGTAGGGGCAGACATCTGAGCGTGAATAAATGTATATACCATCATCCTGATCAGGAAAGGCATATTTCAGTAGGATGTGGCAACATACGAATATCAGTTATGGATTATTTCGCAAACACTAAAATAAAGGGAATCGAACTCTTGAACTAGCGTTATAGAAACATTCTTTGTATATCGTTGATCAATAAGAGTAAAATCCACATACATTTTGCGAGATATGAACATCGAAGAAAACTGGCGCACAAACATTATCGTTTCTCGGTCGTTAATGTGGGTCGTAATGGGTCGTTCTAGAAATGATCCCTCCATGATGATGATGATGATGATAAGGATGATGATGTCAATAGATTTTATGGTTCCCTAGCATTGATCATCCTGTCAATTATTCCGTTTTATGAAGTCACTGGCACTATTGGAACGTGATTCCATCTCACATCTTGCTAAACACTAAACCACCACGACTCACGCAATGAGCAGCATGCATAAAAATGTCACCTTTCTAAGCATATTACAAGAAGAGCAGTAAAAGAGCAATAACGACAGATTTACGTTAGAACCCTGCAGCACGGACACTTCTGTACAGGTGATTTCTTACTTAACAACATTGATCTCAAGCTATAGACGTCAACCGGATGTGAGGCCAGGATATTTATAGATACCACAGCAATTCAGACTTGAAGATAACGGAAGGTTAGATGGCAAAGGTCAAGTATTGGCGCGATCGAGGCTAATGTCACGGTACCTGGCAGTCGGCAAGTGCTAAATATATCCGTGTCTGGAAGCACCCCAAATGCCACCTTTACAAATCTTTAACACAGACCAACCGTTGAAAAGCTATTTTACAGGAGTACAGAAAGACGTGTGTGAGATGAAAATGGTGCACTGGGCGAACCGATTCCAAGCAGACGTCATTGAATGGCAAATGGGAGCAGTTTACACTTACGAGAGCATGACGCTGTTGGGCAACTAACTACACTCTGTGGGGTTGAACAGACGCTGTGATTCATCATTAGGGGGAACTTGATGCATCTCAGATACAGTGCTTTTGTGTATCTGTTGAAAACGATATACTTGGGGAGCTAGCATGAGAAATAGATACACAGATATTGATGGGCACTCATTGAGGTGTAGGAAGTAAGTACAGATTAGAGGTCACACTAGACAATGTAAGAGTGTATTTTAAATGACTGTGCAATGTTTGAAAATATTGCCAGTCCAAGTTTTGTATTCACCCTTTGTAAAGTTTATGTAACATATTCAGTAAATACTTCTTCTTCTGCGTTCATCCGGAATTTTTTTCGGATGTGATTGCGTTGTGCCTGTTTACAGCAGAGCTGCGTTCTTGCGCCGTCACATCCGACTTCTGCGGGCATTTGTTGACTAGTTTAGTTTAGTTAGTCGATGGATCAACATCACGGCACACGGGTGCCCATAAGTGCTCCGTACTCCTCCTAACTCAAACCTGAGTCTGGAGAAGCTCAGCTCAGTGCACGAAACTCCGTAGCACCGGCGAGGATCCTGAAATACTTTGGGTAGATTTTTAACTCGAAATTTTGCCCGGGCAGCGCCAGTTAGGCTACTCTTTTACGATTTTCAACTGCCAAGGGATCTGTTTACGTGCGCAGCAATACCACACGGGCGTCCCGATCTCACTACCCAGAGACCAGGGGCAATTTTATTACTAGAAGTCCACGTGAAAAAAAATCCCGGTCCTCACCGGGGCTTGCAACCGGGACCGCCAGCACTCGAGGCGGACACCACACGTCGAGACCACGCAGTCCCCAACGACATGCACAGTAGGTTACAGGGTAACTATGCTTTACGCTCCTTAGGATCTCATTAACTCACTGGCGGCCTCAAAATATACATGTACTCACAAGATATCCATGAGAAGAGCTCTTCATTAGACAGGTCTATCGATGGCTAGAGCCCATAATTATAAAGTATGGACATAATTCCTACTTAATCATTAAAACCACGGGGTTTAGAAATGTATATTAACAAGCATAAGTCATTCGTGGGCGGTAGGTTCGAATCCCTGTGTGCTTATAGCGTTTAAGCTGCACATTGTCTAGTTTGAAAGTTGCAATATCGCTGTGGCTGGGTTGCTTACGTGCCATCCCGGTGGTTATGTGTTTGAACCCTTCTAGAGATGGTTTCAAACACAAACCACAAACAACATTATGTTTGGCGGGTTTAGTATTGTACGAACGAACACGGCATTGATTGGTTCCTTTGTGTTATAACTAAGACACCAAATATATCACATCTGGGGACAATTTGAGGCAAGTTAAATAGCTTGTTTATAGTTTAGTTTAGTTTAGTCGATGGATCAACATCACGGCACACGGGTGCAACCCACAAGTGCTCCGTTCTCCTCCTAACTCAAACCTGAGTCTGGGGAAACTCAGCTCAGTGCACGAACTCCGTAGCACCGGTGAGGATTCTGAAATACTTGGATTTCAAGTATTTCAAGTTAAATAGCATTAGAGATAAATTAAACGGTATTGATCGGGCACTCATATGCGAGTTAACATCAAACATATGGGGTAGTCACGGATCAGAGAACATGGAGTTGTTAGGGTATCAGAAGATACGGAGTTACATACAATCAATAAGTCATCGCGGAAAACACCCAAATGCACGTTTCTGGCCAACTGTAGACAACCACGAGGAGCGGCAGGCCGAGTGGCCAGAATACCTGGTCTCTTCTTCGGAAGACCGGGTTCGAATCCTCGATAAGGTATGGATTTGTTTTCTGTCAGGGGTTGGGTTGGTGAAGGTAAGGGGAGGACGAGAAGGTAAGAAAACCCTAACCTACACAGTTCGCGGCCATTGCACAAGCGAGGCGGCCGTAATTCATAAGGCTCAACCTCCTCCCCCTCTCTTTCCATTTCTCTACCCCCCCCCCCCCCCACCCACCACCCCACGCTTCGTCCTACATAGCACGGTACTATAGGTAGTAGACGACAGTATTTTACAGTAGAAAAGTACAACTGTAAAACTCCAACTAACCACCAATTCTTCAGATAAAGTTTTACAGTAGAAAAGTACAACTGTAAAACTCCAACTAACCACCATTCTTCAGATAAAGTTTTACAGTAGAAAAGTACAACTGTAAAACTCCAACTAACCACCAATTCTTCAGATAAAGTTTTACAGTAGAAAAGTACAACTGTAAAACTCCAACTAACCACCAATTCTTCAGATAAAGTTTTACAGTAGAAAAGTACAACTGTAAAACTCCAACTAACCACCAATTCTTCAGATAAAGTTTTACAGTAGAAAAGTACAACTGTAAAACTCCAACTAACCACCAATTCTTCAGATAAAGTTTTACAGTAGAAAAGTACAACTGTAAAACTCCAACTAACCACCAATTCTACAGATAAAGTTTTACAGTAGAAAAGTACAACTGTAAAACTCCAACTAACCACCAATTCTTCAGATAAAGTTTTTACAGTAGAAAAGTACAACTGTAAAAACTCCAACTAACCACCAATTCTTCAGATAAAGTTTTACAGTAGAAAAGTACAACTGTAAAACTCCAACTAACCACCAATTCTTCAGATAAAGTTTTACAGTAGAAAAGTACAACTGTAAAACTCCAACTAACCACCAATTCTTCAGATAAAGTTTTACAGTAGAAAAGTACAACTGTAAAACTCCAACTAACCACCAATTCTACAGATAAAGTTTTACAGTAGAAAAGTACAACTGTAAAACTCAACTAACCACCAATTCTTCAGATAAAGTTTACAGTAGAAAAGTACAACTGTAAAACTCCAACTAACCACCAATTCTTCAGATAAAGTTTTACAGTAGAAAAGTACAACTGTAAAACTCCAACTAACACCAATTCTCAGATAAAGTTTTACAGTAGAAAAGTACAACTGTAAAACTCCAACTAACCACCAATTCTTCAGATAAAGTTTTACAGTAGAAAAGTAAACTGTAAAACTCCACTAACCACCAATTCTTCAGATAAAGTTTTACAGTAGAAAAGTACAACTGTAAAACTCCAACTAACCACCAATTCTTCAGATAAAGTTTTACAGTAGAAAAGTACAACTGTAAAACTCCAACTAACCACCAATTCTTCAGATAAAGTTTTACAGTAGAAAAGTACAACTGTAAAACTCCAACTAACCACCAATTCTTCAGATAAAGTTTTACAGTAGAAAAGTACAACTGTAAAACTCCAACTAACCACCAATTCTTCAGATAAAGTTTTACAGTAGAAAAGTACAACTGTAAAACTCCAACTAACCACCAATTCTTCAGATAAAGTTTTACAGTAGAAAAGTACAACTGTAAAACTCCAACTAACCACCAATTCTTCAGATAAAGTTTTACAGTAGAAAAGTACAACTGTAAAACTCCAACTAACCACCATTCTTCAGATAAAGTTTTACAGTAGAAAGTACAACTGTAAAACTCCAACTAACCACCAATTCTTCAGATAAAGTTTTACAGTAGAAAAGTACAACTGTAAAACTCCAACTAACCACCAATTCTTCAGATAAAGTTTTACAGTAGAAAAGTACAACTGTAAAACTCCAACTAACCACCAATTCTTCAGATAAAGTTTTACAGTAGAAAAGTACAACTGTAAAACTCCAACTAACCCACCAATTCTTCAGATAAAGTTTTACAGTAGAAAAGTACAACTGTAAAACTCCAACTAACCACCAATTCTTCAGATAAAGTTTTACAGTAGAAAATTACAACTGTAAAACTCCAACTAACCACCAATTCTTCAGATAAAGTTTTACAGTAGAAAAGTACAACTGTAAAACTCCAACTAACCACCAATTCTTCAGATAAAGTTTTACAGTAGAAAAGTACAACTGTAAAAACTCCACTAACCACCACCCAATCTACAGATAAAGTTTTACAGTAGAAAAGTACAACTGTAAAACTCCAACTAACCACCAATTCTTCAGATAAAGTTTTACAGTAGAAAAGTACAACTGTAAAACTCCAACTAACCACCAATTCTTCAGATAAAGTTTTACAGTAGAAAAGTACAACTGTAAAACTCCAACTAACCACCAATTCTTCAGATAAAGTTTTACAGTAGAAAAGTACAACTGTAAAACTCCAACTAACCACCAATTCTTCAGATAAAGTTTTACAGTAGAAAAGTACAACTGTAAAACTCCAACTAACCACCAATTCTTCAGATAAAGTTTTACAGTAGAAAAGTACAACTGTAAAACTCCAACTAACCACCAATTCTTCAGATAAAGTTTTACAGTAGAAAAGTACAACTGTAAAACTCCAACTAACCACCAATTCTTCAGATAAAGTTTTACAGTAGAAAAGTACACTGTAAAACTCCAACTAACCACCAATTCTTCAGATAAAGTTTTACAGTAGAAAAGTACAACTGTAAAACTCCAACTAACCACCATTCTTCAGATAAAGTTTTACAGTAGAAAAGTACAACTGTAAAACTCCAACTAACCACCATTCTTCAGATAAAGTTTTACAGTAGAAAAGTACAACTGTAAAACTCCAACTAACCACCAATTCTTCAGATAAAGTTTTACAGTAGAAAAGTACAACTGTAAAACTCCAACTACCCACCAATTCTTCAGATAAAGTTTACAGTAGAAAAGTACAACTGTAAAACTCCAACTAACCACCAATTCTTCAGATAAAGTTTTACAGTAGAAAAGTACAACTGTAAAACTCCAACTAACCACCAATTCTTCAGATAAGTTTTACAGTAGAAAAGTACAACTGTAAAACTCCAACTAACCACCAATTCTTCAGATAAAGTTTTACAGTAGAAAAGTACAACTGTAAAACTCCAACTAACCACCAATTCTACAGATAAAGTTTTACAGTAGAAAAGTACAACTGTAAAACTCCAACTAACCACCAATTCTACAGATAAAGTTTTACAGTAGAAAAGTACAACTGTAAAACTCCAACTAACCACCAATTCTACAGATAAAGTTTTACAGTAGAAAAGTACAACTGTAAAACTCCAACTAACCACCAATTCTTCAGATAAAGTTAGTTGCATTTCTTTACTGGGTCTTCGCAGTCAGCACCAGCACTATTGGCTGTTAGTGATTTCTTGGCAAGTTTACGTTCAGTAGTTTGCCATTGGCGACCAGCACTCATACCACTGAAAAGAGGCGTAAAGCATATGTTTCCAAATCGCCCACGGCTGAGTTTCGAACGCGGTATGCGAGATTGCATTAGTAACTCCTTCGCCACAATAAAAGTTAAAGACAAAGAAAATTGCAGCTGACCTTGGGAAAGGAGGATTTTCAGCTATAGTATGTCCACATTTGTTTGCCTTCATTCACGATCAATTATTTTGAAAACTGTTGCATCGTTATGAAATTTTTCCAGCCGTCTTATATTTACCCCCACCCAAGGAATATGTCTTTGATAGGTCCAAAAACAACTTAAATCATTGAAAGCGGCGGCATTCCTTTGATGTTTTGCTTGACAACTAGTGATTTCTCGCTAAAAAAGTTATGTTTACGGTAATGGGGACCTGCAAATTCAGATGACAAACAAATGCGTATCCGGATTCGTATGGGAGTGGGCGCAATGAAGAAGCAGCTTACAATCGACAGGGTCGGCTGCATTGCACCGGGTTTTTATCCCATATGGCTCAGTTTCTTTCCGCAGCGCGGAAAGCGTCGCACAAAGCACGAACTCCGTAGCTCCAGCGACGACCCTCGGGAGTGTCCGGAAAAAATGCAATCTTGAAATGAAGGACGCGGCCCGGAATCGAACATACAACCTTCGGAGCCCGAGTCAGACGGCTTGACCACTTCACCACGCAGAATCCCGAGAGGGGTGCAATGTGTAAATTAGTAAAGACAGAGAATTTACGGAGGCACGAGGTAAATAATTTGTAAATTAACAGGAAAGAAGGACTATATTTCTTACCTTATTTTTCATTTCCTTCTTGTTTCTTCAGCTGATGCTGATGCTGTAATGTTAAGGGCCTGTAATTCGTCTGAATAGTTGGAGCAAATATCCCAGTAAGTGTGTACGTAGATTAAGGTCTGCTCAGACCTTAATCTGTGTCGGACGATTCCAGTAGGTTGATGATTGCTCTCGGTTGCATAAAATTCAATCCATCCTTTCTCCAATAGTCCTCTTCTCTTTCAACACATGGTCCTGACGTTTTTTTCCAGTAACTTTTATCAATATTTAATAGCGCGGACAGACAGACAGACAGACAGACAGACAGACAGACAGACAGACAGACAGACAGACAGACAGACAGACAGACATAAAGGTAGGTAGTAGGTAGGTAGGTAGGCAGGCAGAAAGGTAGGTGGGTGGGTGGGTGGGTGGCTGGCTGGCTGGCTGACTGGGTGGGTGGGTGGGTCGGTCGGTCGGTCGGTCGGCCGGTCGGTAGGCAGGCAGATAGATAGATAGATAGATAGATAGATAGATAGATAGATAGATAGATATATAGCACATGTGGCAGAAGAAATAGCAGAAGAAACAGAGCTAGCACTGACCAAACAGATCCAGCACTGATCAAACAGATCCTGTACTGACCAAATAGATGATGCCGGACTGGGTTGGAAATACACTAGAAAACCTGCTAATAATATAACTGCAAAGTTCCTTGTAATACATATCAATAATACACATCACGAAATAGGGGGAAACATAAAAACACACGGAGATGAGAATAATAGATCATCATCATCATCATCATCATCATCATCATCATCATCATCATCATCATCATCAAGTGCTATGCCAGCTTGCCTAGGCATTCATGGCTCTCCACAGATCTCGTCTTTGGTGTTTTGGATCAACTCTGCTGATGATATTCCTCCATGCCTCCGTCTCAATCCATTCAGCATCATTTCTCTTGGTCAGCCTCTGCCTCTCTTCCCCTCGATCTTTTCAGTTGCCTCTCTTCACATCAGATTACCAAAGAAAGCTGTTTGTCTCTTTCTTATTGTTGAATACACTGTTCTAATTTCATTAGTCTCTTTCAGGCAATCGTCGTTAGTTTACTCTGGCAGTCCAAGGAATTCGAAACATTTGCTTTAGGAATCACACCTATGTTGCTTCCAAGTTCTTCCTAATTTGTGCATTTTCATTCCAAGATTCACAGACATACAGCAAAGCAGGTTCTATATAGCACGTCAGCACTCTCTTTCTTACATTCAATGATGGAAACTTATTGCATAAGATACTTTTCATTTTCTGAAATGCAGCTTTTGCTTGTCATATTCTGTTCTTAATCTCAGTTGTCCACCTTCCGTCTGATGTTATAAATGCCCCTAGGTGAATTAGAGATAGAAATGAATAATAAATGGACGACGTCGTGGAGGGAAGTGACAGAGACAGCAATGGATAGGATGCCTGGCGTGAGTTGGTTGCGGACAAAGCGCCACTGGGGTATACACAACAGAAGAAAAGAAGTTGAAACAATCAGGGTAATTAATTTTGCGTAGGAAAATATCAGACACGAAAGACAGCAGAAGACAGAGCGAACGAACAAACAAACGAACGAAGGAACGAACGAGCGAGCAAACTTTATTTTTAAAGGGTTAAGAATTGGCACACAGACCCGTCTGACATTATGGATGAACGTGGAAAGCTTGAACAAATAGGCAAATAATAACAAATAATTTTATCATAATATTACATGATAGAGAGGAGTCGTGATCTCCCGAATATGCCCTAGTCTAGAACTTAAAGAAGAAGGAGGAGAAAGGGGGGGGGGGCGGAGAAAGAGAAGCTGAAGAAGAAGAAGAAGCCCCTCTGCCGTGCGTCCACCTTGACGAGGTAGAGGGGCTTCCGCGTTCCAATGACCCCAAGAGCTATGCCGACGGCAGCACAGCTACTGGTAGGGTCACCCATGTCGGACAGGTCAAGGGAGAGGGACCAGACGAAGTGACGCACAAACCTGCTGCCTTGTAGGTTGACTGGGGACAGTCAAAGGCTAGGGAAAGCACCCCAAAAATGCTTGTCGAAATCGGATGTACTGAGCCACAGGCTTGACAAAGCAGTGCAACGTAACTTTATCATTTCATGATGCCACAGATGAAAATTAATCGTTATGGTGCTAATCCCGTGAAGTCCCATCAGGCGGTGATAGTGCCGGGCCCCCTGCCTCGAGGGGGTCCACCCATGACTACTGGTGGTCACCTTCCCCTGTGCTGTGGAGTCAAGGCACAGAGGTAGGTTAAGAGCTATTGACCAAATACCCCGGACACTCAACATACTACAGTGGAATGCCGAAGGAGTTTATAACAAGAAAGAATCCCTGACACAGCGTCTTCATAAAGATAGAATAGATGTGGCATGCATTCAAGAGACACACCTCAACGCCAATCACAAATTTTCAGTCAGGGGATATCAGGCCACACGTTTCGACCGCGAAGGACACAAAGGAGGAGTTCTAATACTTACACGAAATACAATACCTTGCAGCGAAGTATCTGTGATCTCTGACAACCAAACGGAATTTATAGGTGTTGATATAATGATAAAGGACGTGAAAATAAGAATCTACAATCTTTATAGCCCAGCAGATAAGGATCTTACACTCTCAAACATGAAAATAACTGATACAAACTGCATTATTGTCGGAGACTTTAATAGCCGTTAAGAAAGATGAGGATACCCAGATACTGACAAAAGAGGAGATGAAGTGGAGGACTGGGAAATAGACTCAAATCTCCATCTACTCAACAAAGCGGATGACACACCGAGCTTCTACTCCAGAAGATGGCTTACCACTTCTACTCCAGACTTAGCTTTCTGCACAGGAGACATCCTCCACAAAATCGATCGCCATGTGCTGGACCAATTAGCAGGTAGTGACCACAGACCAATCAAGCTTGTAATGAATATGGAGTATGTTCCACAGGAGCAAAAGCCCTTGCCCCGCTGGAATTACAAACGAGCAGATTGGGACAGATTTGCCATACTAACAGACAAATATTGTGAAAACATAAATACACGATATGGCAACATAAAGCAAATGGTGGAAAGTCTAAACAGAGCAATAATACAGGCAGCCACTGAGTCCATTCCAAGAGGAGCGAGGAAAAATTACAAACCATACTGGACTGAAGAACTACAAAGTTTGGAGGACAAAGTTGAAGATGCCAGGAAGACAGCAGAGAGAGAACAAACAATTGAAGCGAATATCTCTCTCAAAGCCATCTCAGCAAAATATAAAAGAACAGTAAATCAAACAACAAGAGATTGTTGGAGGGAAAAACAGAAAACCTGAATTTTGACAGGGATGGAAACAAACTATGGAAACTAGTGAAAGCCATGAACAATGAAGGACCTAGAAACAAACAAATAACAATTAAACAAGGAAATGCCTTGCTTACAGGAAAAAAGGCTGCAAATGCACTAATGGAACACTATGCAAATGCAAACCACATTGATATTACAACCGAACAGAAGAAAGCAATCAAAGACAAACAGATACATCATAGAAATACAGAGACAGCAGCAGAATATATGATGGCAAATCTAACAATGGAAGAAATGGAACAGGCAATGAATACCCTAAAAAAGAAGAAATCACCAGGAAAGGATGGAATCACAAATGAAATGCTAATAGGACTAGGCACCAAGGCAAAGAAGAAACTACTAGCAGTCCTAAATAACAGCTGGAAGAGAGGAATAGTCCCACAGGCATGGAAGGAAGCTATACTAATACCAGTCCCAAAGAAAGGAAAAGACCTGGAAGAACCAAATGGCTATCGACCTATCAGTCTACTTAGCTGTGTAGGAAAATTAATGGAACGCATTATCAATGGCAGGCTAACATGGCATCTGGAAGAAAACAAACTCTTAACACCACACCAAGCAGGATTCAGAAAGTACAGATCCACTGAAGATCAAATAACCTATATAGCTCAGGAAATAGAGGATGCCTTCCAAGAGAAAAAGCACACACTAGCAGTCTGGATAGATTTAGAAAAAGCATTTGATAAAGTATGGAAGGAAGGACTGAAAGTAAAACTGCAAAAAATGCATGTTTGTGGAAAAATGTATAAATGGATCAGCCACTACCTTGAGAACAGAACTGCCAGGACAAAAGTACAAGGACAAACAAGCAAAATGATGCTGCTGGAGCAAGGTGTCCCCCAAGGAGGAGTTCTTTCACCAACATTATTCCTAGCATATATAAATGACATCACAGAAAATTTTCCAGCCAGAGTACACACATCCTCCTTTGCAGATGACCTAGCCATATGGACATCTGAAGAATATATTAGTACAGCTAACAGCAGAATACAGCAAGCCTTATTAGCGCTAGAGGACTGGTCAAAATCATGGCTAGTGAAGATAAGTGAGGAGAAAACAACATGCACAGTGTTCTCCCTCTCAAATAAAACTCAGCAACCTAAGCTGGTATTGAATGGAAAAATATTGCGCCATGAAGAAAATCCAAACTATCTAGGAGTCACCTTTGATCGTCGCCTGACATGGAAGACACAGGTTGAGAAAAATCGAACAAGAGCAAGGCAGAGAATGGCAATCATGAAAAAGCTTGCTGGTACAACGTGGGGAGCAGATGAGAAAGTTCTCAAGAAGTTATATACTGGACGGGTGAGGCCAGTACTGGAATATGGCATTGCAGCTTGGGCAACAGCAGCTAAGTCAAACTTTAACAAAATAAGTAGAGTCCAAAACCAAGGAATGCGAATCATAACTGGAAGCCTGAAGACAACGCCTATTAATGAACTAGAAAAGATCACTTGTTTACAACCAATGCAGGATAGAAGAGATAGCAGAGCCCAGCAACAAGCAGAAAAATTTAGAAGATTGACAGACCACCCTATGTACAACAGATTTAATGGTTTTGGAAAGGGAAGACTGAAGCGTAGCAACTTTGTAGAAACTGCAAAACGAAGGATTAGGGCAGATCCTATACTTAACATATCAACAGTCAAGCCCATACACAATGCACACAAGTTCCCAGCTTGGAGACAGCAGCAACTGCCTGAGATGATAGAAAACATTCCTGGTATTGAGAAAAAGAACACTCAGCATGAAACCGAAAGAAGAGAAATAACCCTAAACTACATAAAAGAACATTACCCAAGCAGGAATTGGACCCATGCATATACAGATGGATCAGCCAAAAATTCAATAGAGAATGGAGGAGGAGGAATTCTCCTAAATTTAAAAAATGGAGTGAAAAAAACACATTCAATGGCAACTGGAAAATTTTCAAGTAACTTCAAAGCGGAGGTAGAGGCTTTGAAAACTGCAGCAGAAATGCTCCTGATGGAGGAAAATAAAGAGAAGCAAATAGCTATCTTCACAGATGCAAAGTCAGCTGTCTCAATACTGAAGAGCAATAACAGCACAGAACTAACTGACCTAAGAGCAGCACTCCATGGTCTATGCCAGAAATCCAAAAAAGTTGTAATACAGTGGATCCCATCACATTGCAGTATACCTGGAAACGAAGAGGCTGACAGACTGGCAAAAGAGGGCGGACGACTACCACAGCCTGACATAGACATAACCTATAATGAGGCAAAGAGGTTGATAAAAAGCACTTATAGAACCAAATGGGAATCAGAGCATCCAGGCCATCAGAAGGATGATGCATATTACAAACTCGACCGAAGAGAACAAGTAGCAATCTTCAGACTCCGCACAGGACATAACAGGCTGAAATACCACTTGTTCAATAAACTAAAGATAGGAGATACCGATGAATGTAATTGTAGAACTGGAAAAATGACAGCAAAACATTTGCTGCAGGATTGCCCAACGTATGCAGAACAGAGAAAGATATTTTGGCCCACACCTGCTTCATTTGAGGACAAGCTCTATGGAGATATCAACAAGCTCAAGTTGACCGCAGCTTACTTTAACTACATACAGGTTGACATTTAAAGGTGCATGAAGACCCAGAGGCATGAAATGGAATATTGCTTGGATAGCAAATCCATTATGTGGAAAGTCCAAATCAAAAGCCCGCTGTGTGGGCTTCATAAAAGGTGGAAAAGTGTCCTAGTGGCACGAAATGGAATATTGCTTGGATAGCAAATCCATTACGTGGAAAGTCCGAATCAAAAGCCCACTGTGTGGGCTTCATAAAAGGTGGAAAAGTGTCCTAGTGGCACGAAATGGAATATTGCTTGGATAGCAAATCCATTACATGGAAAGTCCGAATCGAAAGCTCACTGTGTGGATGTCATCTGCAGACTGCATACTTCTGGTTTCCGGAAGAACAGCCTATGGTGAACGGAAGGCCCAATATACGGAAGTGAGGCTAAGCAGCCATGTGCAGGACGTGACGATTCCTTGGGTGAGCCCAGTACCAGAGCGCTATGTATCGGCTCTGCAAGTATGGAAGCCTCCTTGGATGGCGGGGAATGCCCATGGTCTGCCCCTGCCTTCCCTTGAGGGCTGACCAGGATCTTTGGCTGTTCTATATGGACCAGCTGGGATGGGGGATAACACCACAACAGTGAGAGTCAAACGTCCTAAGAAACCCCCGGGAAGGTTAACCCGGTCAACAAATGCCCGCAGAAGTCGGATGTGTCGGCCTAACGGCGCAAGAACGCAGCTCTGCTGTAAACAGGCACAACGCAATCACATCCGAAAAAAAACTCCGGATGAACGAAGAAGAAGAAGAAGAAGAAGAGAAGAAGAAGAAGAAGAAGAAGAAGAAGAAGTACACCAACCTCTTTTCCGGGGATTCAAAACCCGACGCATGGGACGGGAAAGCCCAACCCAGGACACCGTTCTTCGCAGTTGGAAACCATTTGAATCATTCAATATCCAATGGAATGTATAAAAACATATCGTTTATGCTATAATAGGTATTTATATGCTACTCCAAGTAAGCTAGCAGCCCCCCCCCCTTTTCAGCCAGTCTATCGCTGACAGGTGGTTGATATATTAACGCACTCTCTTAAACTACTTTCCTATTGATAACATTTAGAGGTAGTGGCGAGCCTTCACTGTTTGTTTCTAAGTATCCAGGTGTGACGCACCATGGTCGCCTTGTGTTCATTTGTTGTTGACTACACAAGACAAAACAGAATCTACAGGCAAATTAACCTGCAAGTCAGACTACGTTAGGGTTAAAGGGTCTCAAACATTTGATACAAAACGGGCTCGGATTTAATGTTTCTGAAGTATTTCATTTGTAGGGCGCCGTGCGTAGTGATATTGGCCACGCTGCCAATTGAACGCCGATTGCTCTATAAAAATATGGGGCTAGAACGGTATAACCCAGCACGCATCATTGCATGTAAAAGAGTCCTTTATTTTTGTTGTATATATTCCATTTTTAACCTTCTCTGGTGCATTTCGATTCCTTATCTGTGGAATTATACACTGTTGAATATGATCTACTAGTGTTGTTGCTTTAACCTATCTATTTATATACATGTCTAGCACAACCTACCCAACTACCTACTCATCTATATACTCACCTGTCTGCCTGCCTACCGGCCTACCTGTATAACTACTTACTTAGCTACCTACACACCTGCCTATCTACCTACCTGATTACATATTACCTATCTAGCTACCAATCTTCCTAAATACTACCTATATGCATAGATGCAATTCATCTATCAACCCGACTTTCCTACGTAATACCAACATACCTATTACCGTACATGTCTGCTTGCCTGCCTGTCTGTCTCTCTATGTGTCTGACAATCTGTTGATTTGTCTGTCAGTCTATTAAAAGATATTCACAGGACGTTGATGAAATATTTTGTTTCCCCGGATAAACCCAAGAACTATACGTACTACAGGTATTTTCACGAGGAAGAAATAACCGATACATTGTGATTAAGAACAAGAGTGCGATAAGGATACTTTTCGTCAGAATCTCTTTCCTTACTGATTATATATCGAATTACACAACAAGAGAGGCATAGGTAGATCAACAAACAGACGAATCAAATAATCAGGGATAGGTGAATGTTGGAATTACAGAGGACATGTTAAGAGACAGGAAGGAATACGAGGACTTTTAGTCTTGTCATTTGGGAACAACAGCCAGAAAAGGCTGCAGATATTCAATGTGGCATCACATAATTTAAATGAGTACAAATAAATAATAACAGAAAGAAGTACAATGAACCGGAAAATAAACACTATTCGAATAATAAAAGAAAATAAATGGCTAAATGATAATAGTTTTTATATCGGCAAGTCTAGGACATGGTATAATGAGATGCTGTGAACAGTTTCCTTACTAGCCATATTTCCACTCAAAACTGTTATCAGTTAACTAATTCTGAAGATATCATGGTACACATTCTACAAGTATTGCCAACTGAGGGAATAACTGCTATTAATGAGGACTGAACCCGGCCTACTGTCATAGAGAGAGAGAGAGAGAGAGAGAGAGAGTATATAGAGCGAGAGTATAGAGAGAGAGAGAGAGAGAGAGAGAGAGAGAGAGAGAGAGAGAAATGGAGAGAGAGCGAGAGAGTGAGACAGAGAAAGCGACAGATGAAAAAAGCGTTAAAGAGAGAACGTGAAAGAAATAGAGGCAGAAAGTCAGGCGAAGAGAGCGGGAGAGTGGGAGTGATAGAAAGTGAGAGATAGAGAAAGCGAAGAGAAAGAAAAAGAGAAGAAGGAATAAAAAACGAGAGATAGAAAAACGAAATAGAAACATAGAAAGCGAGAGAGAGAGAGAGAGAGAGAGAGAGAGAGAGAGAGAGAGAGAGAGAGAGAGAGAGAGAGAGAGAGAGAGATCGAAAGAGAGAGAGAGAGAATAAAAAGAGAGAACGATAGGCAGTGCTAGAGAGCTAGAAGATTCATGTACTGCGGGTACGTTTTGAAATTACAAACACTTCAAATGTGCATGTATTCGTTAATTTTTAACGGCTAATTGCCTACACCTTAATATCGCGGTAAAGACACACGCAAGATAAACAAGTATTTAAGCTTACTGAACATTTCATACGTAGCAATATCTTGTGAAGACCATTCAACCGCTACGATATGCCTAGACATGAAGAAGATCAGGTTACAGATGCAAAGTAAAGCCAAAACATAGATTAGAAGATTCACATCAAGAGGATATTACACACACTCAGACATAATTTAACACTAGATTGACAACGTTAGTTAACCGTTACACTTAAAGGCGAATTTGGATCAAATAAACAGAACTACAAAAGTCAGCGTGTATGTGGAGGCATGGGTAATAAATAGCATGGATAATAAAATAGCATGGATAATAAATAGCATGGTAATAAAATAGCATGGATAATAAAATAGCATGGATAATAAAATAGCATGGATAATAAAATAGCATGGATAATAAAATAGCATGGGTAATAAAATAGCATGGATAATAAAATAGCATGGATAATAAAATAGCATGGATAATAAAATAGCATGGGTAATAAAATAGCATGGGTAATAAAATAGCATGGGTAATAAAATAGCATGGATAATAAAATAGCATGGATAATAAAATAGCATGGATAATAAAATAGCATGGGTAATAAAATAGCATGGATAATAAAATAGCATGGGTAATAAAACAGCATGGATAATAAAATAGCATGGGTAATAAATAGACAATATATCTTACATGTCGGAGGTCAACATGAGCGAATAAATAAGAACTATAGTTCTTAAACATCATGTGCCGAGGTACCCCCACACCGGTCAGTTTGGCTAAAATGTCGACTTCTCGTCCGCGACTGGGGGACGTAAATTACAAGTAACTCTGAAGCAGTGGGCTCACCTGATAGCGTGGGACACTGGTAATAGAGAAAGTTTAGTTTAGTTTAGTTTAGTCGTTGGATCTATATCACGGCACACGGGTTTAACCCATAAGTGCTCAGTTTTTCTCCTAACTCAAACCTGAGTCTGGAGAAACTCAGCTCAATGCAGGAACTCCGTAGTATCGGCGAGGATCCTGAAATACTTTGGGTGGATATTTAACTGGAAATTTTGCCCGGGCAGCACCGTTAGGCTACTCTTTTTCGATTTCCAACTGTCAAGGGATTTTTTTTTACGTGCGCAACAATACACACGGACGTCCGATCTCACTACCCAGAGACCAGGGGAAATTTTATTACTGGACGTCCACGTGAAAAAATCCCGTACTCACCGCGGCTTGAAACCGGGACCTCCAGCACTCGAAGCGGATACCATACCTCGAGACCACTCAGCCCCCTGATAATAGAGAAAGCTAATCTACACACACAAATCATTCCAGTGCACTAGAAGATGAAGCACGTGTATAGACTACGCTTGAGTTCAAGGCGATCTAACGCAAAAATGGAAACATATATGTCCAGCCTTTGTGCTATGGAGAGGTATAACTCTATCCCTGGTCTTTTGAAGGACAATGTAACAAACTACGTCTCTGTCGAGACGACCGTTGAATAACGTACATTATAACATGTTATCTTCTTTTGCCTTTCAGTTTCCTAAACCTAGTGACGCCAAATCTTTTGTACGAGTTGTTGGTGATTAGTCTCACTCCGACCCTCTTTAGTCGCCTCTTACGACATGGATAGTAGGTTTCAGTGTTACTATTCTTCTTCTTCTTCTTCTTCTGCGTTCATCCAGAGTTTTTTTTTCGGATGTGATTGCGTTGTGCCTGTTTACAGCAAAGCTGCGTTCTTTCGCCGTTAGGCCGACACATCCGACTTCTGCGGGCATTTGTTGACCGAGGTTAACCTTCCCTGAGGGTTTCTTAGGCCGTATTGACTCTCACTGTTGTGGTGTTTTATTCCCCCATCCAGCTGACCCATATTAGAACGAGCCGAAGACATCCTTGGTCCAAGGCCCCTCACCGGGAAGGCAGGGGCAGACCATAGGCCATTCCCCGCCATCCAATGAGGCTTCCGTACTTGCCAAAGGGGCGACACATAGCGCTCTGTACTGGGCTCACCCAAGAAATCGTCACGTCCTGCACATGGCTGCTTAGCCTCACTGCCGTTGCTATTGGGCCTTCCAGTCCCATTCAGACTCTCCATGTAATGATTTGCTACAAGCAATATTCCATATTCGTGCCACTATGACACTTTTCCACTTTGATGATGCCCACACAATGAGCTTTTGATTCGGACTTTCCACGAATGGATTTGCTATTCAAGCCATATTCCATTTCATGCCTCTGGGGACGCTTTTGATTACCGACAGTACCTGTGGTATGAAAGTGGGGCAGTCGAAGATACTTCTTCATGACACCTTTAGATTTCACCCTGAATGTAGTTAAAGTAAGCTGCGGTCAACTTGAGCTTGTTGATATCTCCATAGAGCTTGTCCCTTCAAATGAAGCAGGTGTGGGCCAAAATATCTTTCTCTGTTCTGCATATATTGGGCACTCCTGCAGCAAATGTTTAGCTGTCATTTTACCAGTTCCACAATTACATTCATCGGTATCTCCTATCTTTAGTTTATTGAACAAGTGGTATTTCAGCCTGTTATGTCCTGTGCGGAGTCTGAAGATTGCTACTTGTTCTCTTCGGTCGAGTTTGTAATATGCATCATCCTTCTGGTGGCCTGGATGCTCTGATTCCATTTGGTTCTATAAGTGCTTTTTATAAACCTCTTTGCCTCATTATAGGTTATGTCTATGTCAGGCTGTGGTAGTCGTCCGCCCTCTTTTGCTAGTCTGTCAGGCCTCTTCATTTCCAGGTATACTGCAATGTGATGGGATCCACTGTATTACAACTTTTTTTGATTTCTGACATAGTCCATGGAGTGCTGCTCTTAGGTCTGCTAGTTCTGTGCTGTTTTTGCTCTTCAGTATTGAGACAGCTGACTTTGCATCTGTGAAGATAGCTATTTGCTTCTCTTTATTTTCCTCCATCAAGAGCATTTCTGCTGCAGTTTTCAAGCCTCTACCTCTGCTTTGAAGTTACTTGAAAATTTTCCAGTTGCCACTGGACTGTGTTTTTTTCCACTCCATTTTTTAAATTTAGGAGAATTCCTCCTCCTCCATTCTCTATTGAATTTTTTGGCTGATCCATCTGTATATGCATGGGTCCAATTGCTACTTGGGTAATGTTCTTTTATGTAGTTTAGGGTTATTTTCTTCTTTCTGTTTCATTCTTGAGTGTTCTTTTTCTCAATACCAGGAATGTTTTCTATCATCTCAGGCAGTTGCTGCTGTCTCCAAGCTGGGAACTTGTGTGCATTGTAAATGGGTTTGACTGTTGATATGTTAAGTATAGGATCTGCCCTAATCTTTCGTTTTGCAGTTTCTACAAAGTTGCTACGCTTCAGTCTTCCCTTTCAAAACCATTAAACCTGTTATACATAGGGTGGTCTGTCAATCTTCTAAATTTTTCTGCTTGTTGCTGGGCTCTGCTATCTCTTCTATCCTGCATTGGTTGTAAACAAGTGATCTTTTCTAGTTCATTAATAGGCGTTGTCTTCAGGCTTCCAGTTATGATTCGCATTCCTTGATTTTGGACTCTACTTATTTTGTTAAAGTTTGACTTAGCTGCTGTGCCCAAGCTGCATGCCATATTCCAGTACTGGCCTCACCCGTCCAGTATATAACTTCTTGAGAACTTTCTCATCTGCTCCCCACGTTGTACCAGCAAGCTTTTTCATGATTGCCATTCTCTTGCCTTGCTCTTGTTCGATTTTTCTCAACCTTGTCTTCCATGTCAGGCGACGATCAAAGGTGACTCCTAGATAGTTTGGATTTTCTTCATGGCGCAATATTTTTCCATTCAATACAGCTCTAGGTTGCTGAGGTTTATTTGAGAGGGAGAACACTGTGCATGTTGTTTTCTCCTCACTTATCTTCACTAGCCATGATTTTGACCAGTCCTCTAGCGCTAATAAGGCTTGCTGTATTCTGCTGTTAGCTGTACTAATATATTCTTCAGATGTCCATATGGCTAGGTCATCTGCAAAGGAGGATGTGTGTACTCTGGCTGGAATATTTTCCGTGATGTCATTTATATATGCTAGGAATAATGTTGCTGAAAGAACTCCTCCTGGGGGACACCTTGCTCCAACAGCATCATTTTGCTGGTTTGTCCTTGTACTTTTGTCCTGGCAGTTCTGTTCTCAAGGTAGTGGCTGATCCATTTGTACATTTTCCCACAAACATGCATTTTTTTGCAGTTTTACTTTCAGTCCTTCCTTCCATAGTTTATCAAATGCTTTTTCTAAATCTATCCAGACCGCTAGTGTGTGCTTTTTCTCTTGGAAGGCATCCTCTATTTCCTGAGCTATATAGGTTATTTGATCTTCAGTGGATCTGTACTTTCTGAATCCTGCTTGGTGTGGTGTTAAGAGTTGGTTTTCTTCCAGATGCCATGTTAGCCTGCCATTGATAATGCGTTCCATTAATTTTCCTACACAGCTAAGTAGACTGATAGGTCGATAGCCATTTGGTTCTTCCAGGTCTTTTTCCTTTCTTTGGACTGGTATTAGTATAGCTTCCTTCCATGCCTGTGGGACTATTCCCTCTCTTCCAGCTGTAATTTAGGACTGCTAGTAGTTTCTTTTTTGCCTTAGTGCCTAGTCCTATTAGCATTTCATTTGTGATTCCATCCTTTCCTGGTGATTTCTTCTTTTTTTAGGGTATTCATTGCCTGTTCCATTTCTTCCATTGTTAGATTTGCCATCATATATTCTGCTGCTGTCTCTGTATTACTATGATGTATCTGTTTATCTTTGATTGCTTTCTTCTGTTCGAGTTGTAATATCAATGTGGTTTGCACTAGCATAGTGTTCCATTAGTGCATTTTCAGCCTTTTTTCCTGTAAGCAAGGCATTTCCTTGTTTAATTGTTATTTGTTTGTTCTAGGTCCTTCATTGTTCATGGCTTTCACTAGTTTCCATAGTTTGTTTCCATCCCTGTCAAAGTTCAGGTTTTCTGTTTTTCCCTCCAACAATCTCTTGTTGTTTGATTTACTGTTCTTTTATATTTTGCTGAGATGGCTTTGAGAGAGATGTTCGCTTCAGTTGTTTGTTCTCTCTGCGGTCTTCCTGGCATCTTCAACTTTGTCCTCCAAAATTGTAGTTCTTCAGTCCAGTATGGTTTGTAATTTTTCCTCGCTCCTCTTGGAATAGACTCAGTGGCTGCCTGTATTATTGCTCTGTTTAGACTTTCCACCATTTGCTTCATGTTGCCATATCGTGTATTTATGTTTTCACAATATTTGTCTGTTAGTATGGCAAATCTGTCCCAATCTGCTCGTTTGTAATTCCAGCGGGGCAAAGGCTTTTGCTCCTGTGGAACATACTCCATATTCATTACAAGCTTGATTGGTCTGTGGTCACTACCTGCTAATTGGTCAAGCACATGGCGATCGATTTTGTGGAGGATGTCTCCTGTGCAGAAAGCTAAGTCTGGAGTAGAAGTGGTAAACCATCTTCTGGAGTAGAAGCTCAGTGAGTCATCCGCTTTGTTGAGTAGATGGAGATTTGAGTCTATTTCCCAGTCTCCACTTCATCTCCTCTTTTGTCAGTATCTGGGTATCCCCATCTTTCTGAACGGCTATTAAAGTCTCCGACAATAATGCAGTTTGTGTCAGTTATTTTCATGTTTGAGAGTGTAAGGTCCTTATCTGCTGGCTATACAGATTGTAAATTCTTATTTTCACGTCCTTTATCATTATATCAACACCTATAATTTCTGTTTGGTTGTCAGAGATCACAGATACTTCGCTGCAAGGTATTGTATTTCGTGTAAGTATTAGAACTCCTCCTTTGTGTCCTTCCGGTCGAAACGTGTGGCCTGATATCCTCTGACTGAGAATTTGCGATTGGCGTTGAGGTGTGTCTCTTGAATGCATGCACATCTATTCTATCTTTATGAAGACGCTGTGTTACGGGAGACTTTCTTTGTATAACTCCTTCGCATTCCACTGTAGTATGTTGAGTGTCCGGGGTGTTTGGTCAATAGCTCTTAACCTACTCCTCTGTGCCTTGACTCCACAGCACAGGGGAAGGTGACCACCAGTATTCATGGGTGGAACCCCCTCGAGGCAGGGGGCCGGCACTATCACCGCCTGATGGGACTTCACGGGATTAGCACCATAACGATTAATTTTAATTTGTGACATCATGAATTAAGTTACGTTGCACTGCTTTGTCAAGCCTGTGGCTCAGTACATCCGATTTCGACAAGCATTTTTTCGGTGCTTTCCCTAGCCTTGATGTCCCCAGTCTACCTACAAGGCAGCAGGTTTGTGCTGTCATCTTAGTCTGGTTCCCTCTCCCTTGACCTGTCCGACATGGGTGACCTACCAGTAGCTGTGCTAGCGTCGGCATAGCTCTTGGGGTCATTGGAACACACAAGCCCCTCTACCTCGTCAAGGTGGACGCACGGCAGAGGGGGTGTTACTATTCTATGCTTCCCTTATGGGCTCAGGTAGCAGACAGGCAAATAGTATACATGACAGCAGATATGCAGATGATACAGTATTGACTGCAGACAATACACAAGATCTACAACAATTAGTAGATGCGGTTGTTGTACACAGTGAGCAACTGGGGTTGGAATTAAATTGTAAGAAGACACAGGTTATGGTCGTCACTAGGAAGAACGAAGTACCACAATGTAATATACAAGTAAATGGGAATATTCTTCAACAAGTGAATCGGTACAATTATATCGGAACAGTCATAACATCTGATGGGAGATGCCTTGAAGAGATTAGAACAAGAATCGCCATGGCGAAAGTACTTTAAGTAGCCTTTAGCAAGATGAAAAAACATTCTGACCAATAAAAAAATGTCAATTGAAACGAGAAAAAGAGTGTTGAGGGGATACATAGAGCCTGTTTTTTTTTGTTGGTATGGATGTGAAACTTGGACAATGTGCAGTCAAGCTGAAAAACATCTGATGGCTGCAGAAATGTGGTTTCTGAGGAAAATGCAAAGAATACCATGGACAGACAGAAAAACCAATGACCAAGTACTACAGGAGACAAATGAAAATCGTAAATGATTAGAGAAAATAGACGGGGACAGTCAACATATTTTGGACATGTTATGAGAAGAAATGGATTGGAGAACTTAGTGACAACTGGCAAGATCGAGGGGAACAGACCAAGAGGAAGACTGAGAGAAAAATACCTGGATGGCTTGGCCACATGGCATGGACGAGACAGGAACGCTGAGTTGATCCACGACGCTGGTGATCGAGTGAAATGGCGAGTCATGATCGCCCACGCTTTCCGGCATGGCGCATGATTGATTGATTGATTGACAGCAGATATAATAGTATAGAGAAGAACATATAATACATTGAAGGTGGTAAAGAAATGAAATGACATACATTTATCTATTCAGATGACAACGATGCCGCAACCTCGATGGTACATTAGCTAGCACGCTTCCTTGCCGGCCCGGAGCTCATTTGTTCGAATCCCTTCGGGGCGAGGATATTTCTTTCACTAGCCTGAGCTCTCAGGTAGATCCAGAATAAAATGGGCACCAACGGATTGTATGTGAAGTAAAAGCGTCCGGCCTTATATTGACGACGTCAACCATCGATTGCTGAATGGTGTTAACATGTGGAGGTTAGCCCAGATTGTTGAATGGTGTCAACATGTGGAGGTTAGCCCAGATTGTTGAATGGTGTTAACATGTGGAGGTTAGCCCAGATTGCTGAATGGTGTTAACATGTGGAGGTTAGCCCAGATTGCTGAATGGTGTTAACATGTGGAGGTTAGCCCAGATTGTTGAATGGTGTTAACATGTGGAGGTTAGCCCAGATTGTTGAATGGTGTTAACATGTGGAGGTTAGCCCAGATTGCTGAATGGTGTTAACATGTGGAGGTAGCCCAGATTGTTGAATGGTGTTAACATGTGGAGGTTAGCCCAGATTGCTGAATGGTGTTAACATGTGGAGGTTAGCCCAGATTGTTGAATGGTGTTAACATGTGGAGGTTAGCTCAGATTGTTGAATGGTGTTAACATGTGGAGGTTAGCTCAGATTGTTGAATGGTGTTAACATGTGGAGGTTAGCCCAGGGTTGTTGAACGGTGTTAACACGTGGAGGTTAGCCCAGAGGCCCAGTACATCCCATGGCGTGAAATGAGACCCTTTTTGTATTACTTCATCAGGTGCCGTCTCCACAATGAAGGTTGGCTTCAATGAATCTCCAACACTGTCTGTTTCTCGCCTAGATTGTACATGCTGTCAAACTGCTGTTCGCCCCATCTCTGATGCTATCTTCCCACATTTAAACTTGGCCGAGATATTTCACTTTTCTCTTTTTTATTTCTTTCATCCTCTCTCTTTTCATTCCTAGTTCTTCTAAAACCTCTATATTTGATTGTTTTTGTTTCCAATGAAATAGGATATACTCTTCTGTATATTCACACTCCAGAGCTTCTATTAGACTTTCTAATTGCTTGTTCATTATCCAGGCTCACACATCATATTGTAGTTTTGAATGTACATCACATTTGACAGTTTCTCAAGATGTTAATACCGATTTCATCCCGTTAAAAGCATTGTTGGCCATTCCTATTCTCTTTTTGACTTCTGTTTCACTTCTCCCATCATCTGTTATTACATGTCCAAGACGGGAAAAAACTTGCTACATGTTCAAGTATGTCTCTGTTTACTCTGATATTTATTGATGACCACGTAATATTTAAACAACCTTTATATAATTTCAACACGTTCAAGATGGACACATACAAATTAATTAAAATTATCCCACCACACGAATGTAGCAAATATATAGGGACATGGCAATACAAAATAACTAACACCATAAAATAATATTATAAGAAATAATAAAAGAAAAACTTACCGAAAGGAACAAGTTGTGAAAGAAATGTTCTCTCTCTACATAAAGAACCAGGACAGAAACTTGGTATTAAAAAAAAAAAGTCTATCAGTGTGGTTCTAAAATGTTACATGCCAAATGCTTATATAGGCTAAACTGGGTCAGCGGAGAGAATGAAGCCTGGCCCGGATGCCAGATTTCCACCTGCGAAACGTTCCGCTAGACAATAAATACCAGCAAACCAGAAATACCTGCTTTACCTGGCAGAGCTATCGGCAGCGGGTTTGAGCGTGTGAAACCAGTACTTTCATTCTTTGCCTAAGGTGGTTGGTACTTCACTGTGTGTGTTACTGTTAAATGCACTGTAAGGTAGTGAATATTTGGACCTTCTTGTTCTTGTTCTTGTTGTTATTCTTCTTTTTTCTGTTCTTGTTGTTCTTCTTCTGCTTGTTCCTGTTCTTATTGATTTATTTGGTTGTTTCGGGATTTGAGATTTAAATATTGAGCACAACCCACTAATGGTAACGCTGATCATATTCTGGTATGAACCTAAGGCCTATCCACGTCAATGCGGAAGCACTAGACTCGAGTTTCGCTCTCGTTTGAGCTCGTCAGTAGTGCATATCCTTGACCGGACCCGGAAACAAACCCCGGATCACTGGCGTGTGAAGCGGGTGTGTAACCACGCGGCACACGCTGGACACGGCCAAATTATCATAACAGAATATTACAACGTCACCCATCGTAGGCTGTAGCTCAAGATTTGCCCGATCGCCGCGACTGACGTCCGTCAATCGATGTGGACCCGAACGATCAGGTCTTCTCACTGGCAAGGCACACCAGGCCGCCTAAAGTCCAGCGAGCAATAATCAAATTGATTTATTTGGTTGTTTCGGGATTTGAGATTTAAATATTGAGCACAACCCACTACTGGCAACGCTGATCGTATTCTGGTATGAACCTAAGGCCTATCCACGTCAATGTGGAAAGCACTAGACTCGAGTTTCGCTCTCGTTTGAGCTCGTCAGTAGTGCATATCCTTGAACGGACCGGAAACAAACCCCGGATCACTGGCGTGTGAAGCGGGTGTGTAACCACGCGGCACACGCTGGACACGGCCAAATTATCATAACAGAATATTACAACGTCACCCATCGTAGGCTGTAGCTCAAGATTTGCCCGATCGCCGCGACTGACGTCCGTCAATCGATGTGGACCCGAACGATCAGGCCTTCTCACTGGCAAGGCACACCAGGCCGCCTAAAGTCCAGCGAGCAATAAAGGAAGAGAACAAGGGGAAGACAGAGGAGTAAATACCTGGATGGCTTGACCACGTGGACAAGAACACTGAGCTGATCCACGACTCTGGTGAGATGGCGAAAATGACTGCCAACGCTTATCGGCATGGCACATGATGAATTAATGAATCCGAGTAGTGTTAGTTAATGTACAGTAATCAGAGTAGTTATTAGTGTATGGACGGTAATCAGAGTAGTCAGGGTTAATGTGCAATAATCAGTGCAGTGAGAGTTAATGTACTGTAATCAGAGCATTGTGAGTTAATGTAGCAGCTCACTGGAACAGGAGTCGATGCAATGCAAATCATGTGTAGAGTTCAACCCTCCTCGGCAGATTTCGAACCCTCAACTCGGCATGTCGGGGGAGTTGCAAAACTGCGCGTGCTATTATTTCTTAAGCCAAAGACGCCGGTTCACGTGTGTGAAAGTGAATGAAATATGACAGCGCCTCCATCAGCAGTTTTCAAACTGTGGAACCAGTACTGCACACGAAAGGGAAACTTCACAGGAGGCTGAGATCAACAGTTTTGAAACTTGTGAAGCCAATGCTTGATAGCAGCCTCAAGATCAGGGGTTTTCTGATTGTGAAACCAATGCTATATAGCAATTCGACGATCACCGGAGTTCATTTTGTGAAACCAAATGCTATATAGCAACCGGACGATCAGCGGAGTCCACCCCGAGAAACCAATACTGTATAGAAATCCGACAATAGCCGTGCGACGATCAGGGGGGCTCAACTTGCGAAATCAGTACTGTATGGCAACCCAACAATCAGTATCAGCGGAGCTCAGCTTGTGAAACATACTATATGGCAGTGTGACGATCAGCGGATTTCACCCTGTGAAACCACTAGTTAGTTAGTTAGTTAGTTAGTTAGTTAGTTAATTGGTTGGTTGGTTGGTTGGTTGGTTTAGTTAGTTAGTTAGTTAGTTAGTTAATTATAGTTAGTCGAGGTACCAACTTCACGGCAACGGATCGTCCCCATTATGCTCCATTCCAGTGTCAGCGAATATCATACAGAATGCTCCCCACTGTCCAATGTGAAAAGTGGAACAGACAGGAGTCTCGGCAATCCAACAAGCCCGCACAGGTACACTGTGCATAATGCCGCCGTCAGAATGTCAACACAAAATTCATCCACGAATACCACAGTTGATCGTTGATGGACTCGGCAGAATCCACTACTATACAGCAACCCGACGATCAGTGGGGCTCAGCTTGTGAAACATACTATATGGCAGTGTGACGATCAGCGGATTTCACCCTGTGAAACCACTACTATATAGCAACCCGACGATCAGTGGGGCTCAGATTGTGAAACATACTATATGGCAGTGTGACGATCAGCGGATTTCACCCTGTGAAACCACTACTATATAGCAACCCGACGATCAGTGGGGCTCAGCTTGTGAAACATACTATATGGCAGTGTGACGATCAGCGGATTTCACCCTGTGAAACCACTACTATATAGCAACCCGACGATCAGTGGGCTCAGCTTGTGAAACATACTATATGGCAGTGTGACGATCAGCGGATTTCACCCTGTGAAACCACTACTATACAGCAACCCGACGATCAGCGGGTCCCAGCTTGTGAAACCAATACTGCATACTAACGTCAAGATCAGCTGGTTCAACACATAACACATACTTTATAACACCAACGGTTTTCAGTTTGTGAAGCCACACAACACACTCGTCAGCACAAAGCCCCGTTTATGGCGCACTATGTAAAGCATATTTCATGCTCTATTTTGAATAATGAATAGCAATTTGTCAGAGCAAACATCGACAGTTTAAATCTGCTCAAACTTAATTAAAATTTAATTGGCTTAATTCTCATAATTAGTGTTTTATTTTTTTTGTTTGTTTGTTGTTCAATGTTATTTTCCCCAAGTTCTGAAGTATTTTCTTAAATCTTGATTAAGTTTGCGTTTTCTGTTCAGAACTTGTGTCATGTGTTTTTTTTTCTTCTTTATGTTGTTGTTGTTGTAAGCGTGTTTAAAAAAAAAAAAAAAAGATTACTCAAACTTACTGTAATTCATCGCATTTCCATTGTGTTTCCCATACACTTCTCTATTAAAATCTAGTGTTTATTTGAGAATTTAAGGGAGCAGCGGTGGATGAGAGGTTAGTGCGCTTGGATTCCAAAACCGTTGTCAGAGTTGAATCTCCAGTAGAAGCAAGATAATCTCCGATTAGTGCGGCTCTAAGGTCGAACCAGCCTCATGAAAATTGGCGAAAACTTGCATAATTTGCCGGAATTGTCTGGGAAGGAAAGACGAAGAAGAAAGTAAAGGATAGCTGGCTAATCCACGTGGTATGTTGTGGCCTAGAACCTAGTCCTAAAAGAAACAAATGAAAACCGTAAAATGATCAACATTTGTTGGACACATTATAAGAAGAAATAAGTTGGAGAACTTAGTGACATCTGGCTAGGTTGTGAGGAAAGAACAAGGGAAGTAAATACCTGGATACCAGGAAGACTAACTCGGTCAACAAACGCCCGCCGAAGTCGGATGTGTCGGCCTAAGGGCGCATAACCTGGACACAACGAAATTTTTTTTTTTTTTTTTGCATATCCTTTACAGGACATCGCTGTCAACAGTAGCATCTTTCAGCTGTCTCTTGATCTCTTGGCAAGATTACGCTCAGTAGTCTGCCATTGCTTCTGAGCGGCCGGCTCAGTATCCCGCAAGTCACCAGCGGGTGTCGAACCGCTCCCAGTTCTCTCCCGCTACGAGACTCTGACAACACAATTACGCCTGAAAAAAAAAACAACAACACTCAGAATGCAGAAGAAGAAGAAGAAGAAGAAGAAGAAGAAGAAGAAGAAGAAGAAGAAGAAGAAGCAGAAGAAGAAGAAGAAGAAGAAGAAGAAGAAGAAGAAGAAGAAGAAGAAGAAGAAGAAGAAGAAGAAGAAGAAGAAGAAGAAGAAGAAGAAGAAGAAGACGAAGAAGAAAAAGAAGAAGAAGAAATACCTTGATGGTTTGGTCACGTGGTATGGTCGAGACAAGAACAGAGACCACAACTCTGGTGATCGTTTGAGATGGCGAAAAAAGACCGCCCACACTTATATGCATGACACATGATGATGATGAGAACATGCGAAGATCTACATTTCTTTCGCCTAAATTGCAGTATCTCTATCTAATCTCATCTTGTTCCTCTTGTACCTACGGTGTCGAGATGAAGTATAAACCAGTGGGGCAGTGCCCGCTTATGGGCTTCATGTATCGAGATTCCCATGGACGCTGCTATTCCTCTTGTCCATCGTATATGTATTTGGCCTCTTCTTCTGCTTCTATTTGGTCTGTACGTTATTGCTTGTTGTGGTATACTGTTAATTGGTAACCTAGATACATGACCAAACCATTTGAATTGCTGCCTTCTAATAAAATTTAGCGCTGCTATAACCCAAACCTTAGTCCTGATTTCTTCATTTCTGATTTTCTTGATTTCTGATTAGTAGCTTAGAGTTGGCAGGAAGATTGTGTTGTAGAGTGCTTTCTTAGTAACTATTGATACAAGTGTGTTTTTAGTATTGGTGTTATGTGTCCAATGAGTTGAATTGCCGTATTGCATCTATTTTCCATCTCGTCTTCTGATTTGCCATTTGATGATATTATACTTTCTAAGTACTTGAAGCTCTTTACTTGTTTCAGGGGTGTCCTTTTAAATAAATCTTTGTTATTTTTTCTTCTTCGGTTATAGTTATTACCTTTGTTTTACTTGTGCTAATTTTCATGTTATGTTCCTTATACATTTCGTTTACACTATTCACGTGGTCTTGTAATTGAGCTTCTGATTTTGCTGTTAGTGCTTGGTCGTCCGCAAATAGGATTCCTGAATGTTGTAATTTTCGTATGGTTCTTCTTCTGTATTCAGTTCGTCATGCGGTGTTCTTGCGGTCTCTGTTTGGCTGGTTTCTTTACATATGCTGTCTATATAGGTTATGAACAAAAGAGGGTACAGGACATAACCTTGTCGTACTCCGGGTCTTATGGTGAAGGGTTCTGAGTGTCCTCCAGTTGTTCTCACTATGTATTCACTGTAGTTTATATAAGTTTCTACATAGATTTGTTAGATGTGTACACACTCCATATTGTTGAAGAATTTCCCTCAGCCTGTTTCTATCTACTCTACCAAATGCCCTTTCTTGGTCGACAAAGGCTAAGTAGAGTGTTCATTAAATTCGATAGCTTTTTCTATAAGTTGTCAAAGGGCAAAAGTGGCATCTCTGCATCCTTTGTTTTTTCCTAAATCCAAGTTGTGTTTCGCTTAGCTGTAGTTCTGTTGTAGTTCGTAATCTTTTCTTCGAGAATTTTGCAAAATATTTTCTCAGTATAACTCAAAGAAGCATTGCCTCTGTATTGTGTGCAGTCTCTTTTACTGTTTACAGTTTTTCGATGCATGTGTATCGGTTTCAAGGATTCCCGTGGCATCTGATGGAATGTTGAGAAGTTGTTCAGGTACTCCTCCATCTTTTTAGGATTTGCTTTTGTTCACTTATTGGTTCTCCTTATTCATTTGGGTCAAAGGGTTCCCCTGATTCTCATTGTATTGATTGGTGTGTGTGTGTAGAAGTACCCAGTTGCCTCCTTGTAGTTTTTATTTAGGGTGACTCCGTATTCCCCCCTCCCCCCAGTCGTTTAGTTTTTTCTATCTTTACTATTCAATTCACATGTCTCCTTGCTATTCTATATTATATCACGGTCCTGTTTGCTCTTAACCCACTTTTAATATTTTTCCTTTCATGTCTTTTACAGATTTCTTTACCTCTGCGTTCCACCAACTTGTTGTTTTCTGTATCCGTGTTTTGCATTTTTTCGTGGTTTCACATGTTATTTTTGCAGCATTTAGAATGCTTGATTTGAACATGCCCCATTCTTCTTCCACTGTTTTTCTTTCTATAGGTAATTTTACAAAATTTAAGTTATAACTTCCTCATAATGTTTCCTCATTGTTTCGTCTTTGACGTTTTCTAAGTATACCTTTTCACATGGCAGATGGGACTACAAAACAAAACAAGCACCTTAGCAGGAATCGTCTGTGTGTTTGCGGAGTTTTAGAACCATCCAATTATGTAGACCTGAGTGCACGGAGGAATAGATCTTTCCTTTCTGTAGCGACCGAAGAAAGCTGGCATCGATTCCTTGTCCAATGTACTCATAAGTCCTAACCGTTACACCGACATGCCCGCTATGCTGTGGGACTGGAGAGAACTGCAAATATGCTTCAGTCAATACCCAGTATTCACCAGGAATCTTCGTGGCGAAGTGGTCACGACGCCTGCCTTGAGCTCCGAAGATCGTGGGTTCGATTCCGGGCTACATCGTTCGGTTCACAAGTGCATTTTCCTTGGAGACTCATGAAAGATCGTCGCTGGACCTATGGAGTTCCTGCTTTGTGCGACGCTTCCGACAGGCCACTGTGCAGAAAGAGACAGAGCCATACAGGTAAAAAACCCGGTGCAATGAAGTCGATCCTCTTAAATAATTTTATCAAAGAACTCAATTCAACGGGAGAGAACTGTAAATCTACTTTTACAGATACATTGAACTGAATTGTCCCCCTTTCTAATTTCTCATTGTATATTAGGTTCATACCAGAGTACGATCGGCGTTGCCAGTAGTGGGTTGTGCTCAATATTTAAATTTCAAATCCCGAAACAACCAAATAATCATTGTCAATATGGTGACAATTTTTGATTTGAATCAAAACAAAACTACCCCGGGAAGGTTAACCCGGTCAACAAATGCCCGCAGAAGTAGTGATGTGTCGGTCTAACGGCGCAAGAACGCAGCTCTGCTGTAAACAGGCACAACGCAATCACGTCCGAAAAAAACAACTCCGGGTGAACGCAGAGGAAGAAGAAAAACAAAACTAGAGCTGGGAAATAAAACGAGTACAGATGGAAGAAACCAAAGAAGTCCTTTATTTTGGCACACTGAAAGACTGACATGCTTATCAAAGCCATAGTGGAGATAACAGTCAAAAGTAGACAAGTAAATCGGAAAAGTGTATAGACAAACACGCCACTGTAAAGTTCACGGAAAGAATTATGTAAAAACCAGTTAATCAAGATGTAAGCAAAATACTATGGCGCTGTGTAGAACACACATTGAGGAAATTTTATAGAAGTACAACAGCCGATAAAGATCGTAAGAACTAAGTGTTAGTGAACCAGTGTATCCTATCTTGTTTGTGAAGTTGGCACCTGATTAATTGTTCGAAATTGCTCATTGACTTAGGTCATGTAGGATTGAGCTTCAGTCACCAGTAGTAAAATACAAATGACATATAAAACCACTTTAATTTCTGTTATTCTTGCTTGTAAAATTAAGACTATTGAAATATCTCTTTCGTTAGGATCGTGTTTATAGTGCATAGTGTGTGAGTTATTAAATGTGTTCTTTTAATCACGTATAGATTGGTTCAGTTTGCTGTTTTAAACGTGTTTTCACTCTTAGAATTTTCGTGGTTTGTTCATTAAATATTCATCAGACGAAAGGTAATACACAAATTAGCCTTTGTATGTAAACCATGGGAAGACCTCCACGCCAAACTGTCCAGCATCTTCTCATCCACTACAACTCTCCCGTTGTAAGGGCGTACTCCAACTTCCCTTCTCATCCCTACCCAAAAAAAAAACAAACATCGTGAACGGTGTTCATCTGATGCGAGTAACCAGTTCTCTTGGTGAGTTAACTTCTTTCAAGACATCGTCATTACACCTTTCTTTCATCCGTTCACTGCTATCATTCTACCACAAAACATCTAGATATAAGCAGCATCTATTTTATTGAAATTATAAATGATAAGTGATTGGGGTCATGATTATCAATCACACCATGCAAGTGAAGAACATGTATTGCATGAAACAAACCTCACTTTTTATTTACATACTTGTGTGAAGTTAGTTCAAAATATGCAGTTTTATCGTCAGTGTTCCATAGAATGGGAGCCCCAGTTGTACATTAGTCAGGTAATCGAATCCCCGTTTAGATGGAAATATTTTCCATTCACTAGGACTCCCAGGTCATCGCAGCCTAAAATGGGTACCAACAAATTTTCTGGAAAGTTAAAGGTAACCGACGTGATGTTGGTCACATCACCAGTCAATGATGTAAGAGATGTGTAATACGTCATCATGATCCCTATATACCGAATGGATTGGGTTCAAAGACTACACTCTACATTAATGCTCTGGTGTACCCTTTCGATTACAGATCGACCGTAATCATTTAGGGCATGAATTTAAACTGCATATAACACAGTTAAACATGCAATAACAGACGGTGGCACACGTGAAACACGAACAAAACCAAAAACGAGAATATAACGACGAAAAATACATTTAACAACGTTAATGTCTAGAGCGATAAACAAGCAATTTTCTATGTGAATAAATAAATACAACCAACACTACTCTGTGAAGCAGAACGTGAGAACAAACAATTCGAATATATATATATATATCATCACAATTTAACACATAAAAACAATAGACTTTATGGCAAAAATTTAAAAAACAAAACAAAAGAAGTTAGTCAAATATTTGTGCCGCATGAAAACCATAAGGCTTTGCAGTACGTTGATTTTATAGGCAACTTACGTTCAGTTTAAGTCCAACTGACCGGTGTAAGAGATGAACCGCCAGCATACCGGAGGGAAAAGACGAATGTCGATAAGAAAGAAGCAGACAGTGATAAGCTTGTACAAGGACTCAAGACTCAAAAGATTTCTCTCGATATCTTCCGCTCGATATCTTCCCAAAGCTTTCCAGTTATCACATATTCCAATTTTTCTCTTCTCATAATGTCACCCACAAAAAAAAAAAAAAACACACACACACGCACGCACGCACGCACGCACGCACGCACACGCACACACACACACACACACACACACACACACACACACACAAAGACTGTCTCTTCCTTATATTTGTGATAAGTTGTCTTTGCAACCGAGCCTATTATACGGATATGAGACATTATACAAGACTCTTTGCTCATAGGGAACTGTGTACTTAAATAAGACTTTCACCAGACACCGCAGGAGTTCCCTCCGCTACGAGCCGGTGCACAAAATTCTTGACCGCCGCCAAACAGGACGTTTTGAATTTAAGCTAGAAATACCACAGATCAACAAGTTCTGTTTCCGGTGTGCAACCAACACGTTGACATCCGCCCGACCAATCAAAGTATCCTTGTCCACGTGAAAACATTTGAACTTTTCCCCCATGAGGATAAGTCCATAGATAGATGTGGAATTTGTGTTCAGCGATTTTAGAACACTGGTGGCTTCTGTGGACGTCATGGTAGTTCCTTCGGTTTCAGCAATTTGTCGCCCGACGAGTCGAAGATAACGGCCATTTTCAATTGGCCTTCCATCTTGAAGCGTTCCATGGACATTTGAACCTGTCATGTAGTAGGAATGAGTTTGACCAATTTATTGGGGCACGTTTGGCAGACATAATTAACGCCATGCTTTGGGGGTGCGCTGATGATCAGTACTCCTGAACCTGCTCAGCTACATGACAATGACCTTCTTCTTCTCGTGTTTCAAATACCCCAGGGGTGTGTTGGTGACTAGAACACAATTTATGGGACTTGTCTGTACTGGAAGGGAAAGGCAACGAAGAAGAGAACTGTCCCCATCTAATCTCATTAAGCAGTAGCCTAAAATATGTGAAGGCTAATATTTCACACAGCAACGGCAATCTCTTCATGCATGTTAAATGATTCAGTGCCAAACAACACGCAGGTTTGGTCCAAACATGATTCACAATCACATGAACAAATATTATAATGTAAATGTCCGTTCACTGAGCATTAAAATTGCCGAAGATACCATGAAACAAAACAAATAACACGAAGAGCCTAGTTCGGCGATATATCATCCTTTGTCCAAATGGGACGTGCCATTTGGCGTTATATTATCCTTCGGCAGTGAATCAGTTCTTCTTCTGTCGTTCGTTGCTGAATCAGTAAACACACATCAGCAACACAACCGCCAATCCTACAATGTCTTTGAGTACTGCTATATTCTGCATGGTGTCCGCCTCGAGTGCTGGAGGTCCCGGGTTCAAGCCCCGGTGAGGGCCGGGATATTTATTTCGCGTGGACTAGTAACAAAATTTCCCCTGGTCTCTGGATAGTGAGATCGGACGCTCGTGTGTATTGTTGTGCACGTAAAAAATCCCTTGGCAGTTGGAAATCGAAAAAGAGTAGCCTAACGGCGATTGCCGAGGCAAAATTTTGAGTTAAAAATCTACCCAAAGTATTTCAGGATCCTCGCCGATGCTACGGAGTTCGTGCACTGAGTTGAGATTCTCCGGACTCAGGCTTTAGTTAGGAGTAGAACGGAGCACTTATGGGTTATACCCGTGTGCCGTGATGTTGATCCGTCGGCTACACTAAACTAAACTAAACTAAAACACTAAGTTATATTCATATACACCAGCATCCCTTTTCGGGCCATGTGAGGTATTCGGTACATTGTGCTAGCCTCACATTTCTAGAGCAATCAGCACTCGACGGGTAATGTTGTCAGTGTCACAGCCGCCACCTTTACATCCCAGAACATTTTCTGTTAACCATTTTAGGGACACCTTGATAAATGAAGTAGTATTCCCGCCTCGGAGGTGATTTAAACACATGATAATCTGGCGTTCTGAAGGCGCGATAGCGACTGAGCTACCGCTGCTCTCTAACTTAATATGGTCAATAACAAATTCTTTGTGACACAGGTGAGAAAGCCAGTTTGTTAAAGAAGTTTTCAATACCTAAAATTAAAAACGTAAAGAATAAAAAAAGTTTGTCAGAAGTGGGATTTGAACCCACGCCCACAAGAGTGGACTGCGACCTGAACGCAGAGCCTTAGACCGCTCGTTATCTCAATCAATAGGGAAAAACAAACAAAGTAAGATTTACATTAATATGTTAGATTTAAAAAGGTTAGTTGCATTTCCTTTGCAGGACGTCGCAGTCAACCCCAGCATGTTTTTGCTTTTTGTGATCTGTTGGCAATTTCATGTTCAATAATTTGTCATTGCTTTCTGAACGAATATATTAGTGTTAAGATGAATATCGTAGCAGAAAAACGGTAGTAAGAGATAACTAAAGTAGTACCAGAAATGGTACTTTTGCTTTCTTTCACCCCAAACAAACTTTGCCAGCTATATTTAGCGCCGACGGTGATCTCCTCTGTGTTCGGGTGGAGTGCGTTTCAATTGTCCCACACCACAGTGTTGTTTCTTTGGGCTGTGGCAACCGTTTCTGTCTCCCTTCGATCCTCATTTGCATCGGATCCTGCAATCACATTCCGGTTAGGGTTAGGGTTAGGGGGTAGGGTTAGGATTAGGGGTAGGGGTAGGGTACACACATTAACCCTAACCCTAATCCTAACCCTACCCCCCTAACCCTAACCGGAAAGTGAAAGAATAGCGCACCACCGCCGCCGCATAGAATTGCGCACCGAGCTACGGCGCAACACACGGAAACCCCCTGAATGTTCGGCGCAACACAGGGAACCCCTGGATGTGACGTCATACCCTGGGATTCACTTTTGTTTGGGGTGAAAGAAAGCAAAAGTACCCAGCAATATTCAAATACATACTATTCCATATCCCTTTTGTCAAATAAATACCATACCATACACATTATCACATACACACACACACACACACACACACATTTCACGCGCTCGCGTGCACACATTTCAATATTGTCCGTCATTAGCATTTCATTCCAAGTCAGTACGTCATGGCTATAGTGCAATATACCTTGTGTTGTATGTCCATCAAGAATGATGATGACCATTTATTTCATCCAGTGGGGTTGAAAGTATGGAGCCGTGAGTTCTTCTTCTTCTTCTGCGTTCATCCGGAGTTTTTTTTCGGACGTGATTGCGTTGTGCCTGTTTACAGCAGAGCTGTGTTCTTGCGCCGTTAGGCCGACACATCCGACTTCTGCGGGCATTTGTTGACCGGGTTAACCTTCCCGGGGGAGCCGTGAGTTCTAAGATGGCTCATAAAGCCTAATTTGGCTCGAAATGGTCTTTGACATGTGGGCAAATAATGCTTGAACGTTCCAGGAGGAGAATCTCCTGCAGCGGTTTTTCTGTCCTGCCTTTTCTTCACAGCTCTTGCATTCCTGGCTGCTTCACAAGTGACTGCACCATTGACCTAACTAACTTACTAACAACAAGAATAACAATAATACAGTCAAACAGGTTTCCTGCCATGATTCTGTGATGTTTTAGCACCACCACATTTTATAGGCCTGAGAGCAAGAAGCAATAGGTGACCAATCTCTCCATCACTTTAACAAGCGAAGAGCCGAGGCGCTGAACCCGCGTCTTGCCGTGCTTACGACATAACCAGCGCAGCTCCCTCTCCACTACGCCAGCTCGCGCACTTTCCAACTATTAACATGTTAAGTGTTTAAAAAAAAGATAGTTCCATTGGGGACACTGTCGTTGGGAGTGTGATATGTTACATCGGCACATATTCTACACCCAAGGCATAGTTAGTTAGGGCAGTGGTTCTCAACCTTTTTTTGCCCATGCACCCCTTCACCATATGTTCAGAATGTCATTCCCCCCTGTCGTATTTCCTCCCTATAAATCCCCTTCCCCCCTCCCCCCACCTACACAGTATGCGTAAAAATGGAATCAATCAATTAATCATATGCCATGCCGGAAAGCATGGGCGGTCATGACTCACCATTTCACTCGATCACCAGCGTCGTGGATCAGCTCAGTGTTCCTGACTCGTCCATGCTATGTGGCCAAGCCATCAAGGTATTTACCTCTCGGTCTTCCTCTTGGTCTGTTCCCTTCGATCTTGCCAGTTGTCACTAAGTTCTCCAATCCATTTCTTCTCAGTTTTTTTCTCCGCGTTTCCATCCTGTTTCAGGATATCCCCTCTGCTGTGTGTCCACCGTGACGAGGTAGAGAGGCTTGTGCGTCCCAATTACCCCAAGAGCCATGTCGGACAGGTCAAGGGAGAGGGACCAGACGAAGAGACACACAAACCTGCTGCCTTGTAGGTAGACTGGGGACAGTCAAAGGCTAGGGAAAGCACCCCGAATACATGCTTGTCGAAATCGGATGTACTAAGCCACAGGCTTGACAAAGCAGTGCAACGTAACTTAATTCATGATGTCACAAATCAAAATTAATCGATATGGTGCTAATCCCGTGAAGTCCCATCAGGCGGCGATAGTGCCGGCCCCCCTGCCTCGAGGGGGTCCACCCATGACTACTGGTGGTCACCTTCCCCTGTGCTGTGGAGTCAAGGCACAGAGGAGTAGGTTAAGAGCTATTGACCAAATACCCCGGACACTCAACATACTACAGTAGAATGCCGAAGGAGTTTACAAGAAGAAAGACTCCCTAACACAGCGTCTTCATAAAGATAGAATAGATGTGGCATGCATTCAAGAGACACACCTCAACGCCAATCACAAATTCTCAGTCAGAGGATATCAGGCCACACGTTTCGACCGCGAAGGACACAAAGGAGGAGTTCTAATACTTACACGAAATACAATACCTTGCAGCGAAGTATCTGTGATCTCTGACAACCAAACGGAAATTATAGGTGTTGATATAATGATAAAGGACGTGAAAATAAGAATCTACAATCTGTATAGCCCAGCAGATAAGGACCTTACACTCTCAAACATGAAAATAACTGACACAAACTGCATTATTGTCGGAGACTTTAATAGCCGTTCAGAAAGATGGGGATACCCAGATATTGACAAAAGAGGAGATGAATTGGAGGACTGGAAAATATACTCAAATCTCCATCTACTCAACAAAGCGGATGACACACCGAGCTTTTACTCCAGAACATGGCTTACCACTTCTACTCCAGACTTAGCTTTCTGCACAGGAGACATCCTCCACAAAATCGATCGCCATGTGCTGGACCAATTAGCAGGTAGTGACCACAGACCAATCAAGCTTGTAATGAATATGGAGTATGTTCCACAGGAGCAAAAGCCCTTGCCCCGCTGGAAATACAAACGAGCAGATTGGGACAGAGTTGCCATACTAACAGACAAATATTGTGAAAACATAAATACACGATATGGCAACATAAAGCAAATGGTGGAAAGTCTAAACAGAGCGATAATACAGGCAGCCACTGAGTCCATTCCTAGAGGAGCGAGGAAAAATTACAAACCATACTGGACTGAAGAACTACAAAGTTTGGAGGACAAAGTTGAAGATGCCAGGAAGACAGCAGAGAGAGAACAAACAATTGAAGCGAACATCTCTCTCAAAGCCATCTCAGCAAAATATAAAAGAACAGTAAATCAAACAACAAGAGATTGTTGGAGGGAAAAAACAGAAAACCTGAATTTTGACAGGGATGGAAACAAACTATGGAAACTAGTGAAAGCCATGAACAATGAAGGACCTAGAAACAAACAAATAACAATTAAACAAGGAAATGCCTTGCTTACAGGAAAAAAGGCTGCAAATGCACTAATGGAACACTATGCAAATGCAAACCACATTGATATTACAACCGAACAGAAGAAAGCAATCAAAGACAAACAGATACATCATAGAAATACAGAGACAGCAGCAGAATATATGATGGCAAATCTAACAATGGAAGAAATGGAACAGGCAATGAATACCCTAAAAAGAAGAAATCACCAGGAAAGGATGGAATCACAAATGAAATGCTAATAGGACTAGGCACCAAGGCAAAGAAGAAACTACTAGCAGTCCTAAATAACAGCTGGAAGAGAGGAATAGTCCCACAGGCATGGAAGGAAGCTATACTAATACCAGTCCCAAAGAAAGGAAAAGACCTGGAAGAACCAAATGGCTATCTAACCTATCAGTCTACTTAGCTGTGTAGGAAAATTAATGGAACGCATTATCAATGGCAGGCTAACATGGCATCTGGAAGAAAACAAACTCTTAACACCTACACCAAGCAGGATTCAGAAAGTACAGATCCACTGAAGATCAAATAACCTATATAGCTCAGGAAATAGAGGATGCCTTCCAAGAGAAAAAGCACACACTAGCAGTCTGGATAGATTTAGAAAAAGCATTTGATAAAGTATGGAAGGAAGGACTGAAAGTAAAACTGCAAAACATGCATGTTTGTGGAAAAATGTATAAATGGATCAGCCACTACCTTGAGAACAGAACTGCCAGGACAAAAGTACAAGGACAAACCAGCAAAATGATGCTATTGGAGCAAGGTGTCCCCCAAGGAGGAGTTCTTTCACCAACATTATTCCTAGCATATATAAATGACATCACAGAAAATTTTCCAGCCAGAGTACACACATCCTCCTTTGCAGATGACTTAGCCATATGAGCCATATGGACATCTGAAGAATATATTAGTACAGCTAACAGCAGAATACAGCAAGCCTTATTAGCACTAGAGGACTGGCCAAATCATGGCTAGTGAAGATAAGTGAGGAGAAGACAACATGCACAGTGTTCTCCCTCTCAAATAAAACTCAGCAACCTAAGCTGGTATTGAATGGAAAAATATTGCACCATGAAGAAAATCCAAACTATCTAGTAGTCACCTTTGATCGTCGCCTGACATGGAAGACACAGGTTGAGAAAAATCGAACAAGAGCAAAGCAGAGAATGGCAATCATGAAAAAGCTTGCTGTTACAACATGGGGAGCAGATGAGAAAGTTCTCAAGAAGTTATATACTGGACGGGTGAGGCCAGTACTGGAATATGGCATTGCAGCTTGGGCAACAGCAGCTAAGTCAAACTTTAACAAAATAAGTAGAGTCCAAAACCAAGGAATGCGAATCATAACTGGAAGCCTGAAGACAACGCCTATTAATGAACTAGAAAAGATCACTTGTTTACAACCAATGCAGGATAGAAGAGATAGCAGAGCCCAGCAACAAGCAGAAAAATTTAGAAGATTGACAGACCACCCTATGTACAACAGATTTAATGGTTTTGGAAAGGGAAGACTGAAGCGTAGCAACTTTGTAGAAACTGCAAAACGAAGGATTAGGGCAGATCCTATACTTAACATATCAACAGTCAAGCCCATTTACAATGCACACAAGTTCCCAGCTTTGAGACAGCAGCAACTGCCTGAGATGATAGAAAACATTCCTGGTATTGAGAAAAAGAACACTCAGCATGAAACCGAAAGAAGTGAAATAACCCTAAACTACATAAAAGAACATTTTCCAAGCAGGAATTGGACCCATGCATATACATATGGATCAGCCAAAAATTCAATAGAGAATGGAGGAGGAGGAATTCTCCTAAGTTTAAAAAATGGAGTGAAAAAAAAAAAATCAATGGCAACTGGAAAATTTTCAAGTAACTAAAAAGCGGAGGTAGAGGCTCTGAAAACTGCAGCAGAAATGCTCCTGATGGAGGAAAATAAAGAGAAGCAAATAGCTATCTTCACAGATGCAAAATCAGCTGTCTCAATACTGAAGAGCAATAACAGCACAGAACTAGCTGACCTAAGAGCAACACTCCATGGTCTATGCCAGAAATCCAAAAAAGTTGTAATACAGTGGATCCCATCACATTGCAGTATACCTGGAAACGAAGAGGCTGACAGACTGGCAAAAGAGGGCGGACGACTACCACAGCCTGACATAGACATAACCTATAATGAGGCAAAGAGGTTGATAAAAAGTACTTATAGAACCTAAATGGAAATCAGAGCATCCAGGCCATCAGAAGGATGATGCATATTACAAACTCGACCGAAGAGAACAAGTAGCAATCTTCAGCCTCCGCACAGGACATAACAGGCTGAAATACCACTTGTTCAATAAACTAAAGATAGGAGATACCGATGAATGTAATTGTAGAACTGGAAAAATGACAGCAAAAGCATTTGCTGCAGGATTGCCCAACGTATGCAGAACAGAGAAAGATATTTTGGCCCACACCTGCTTCATTTGAGGACAAGCTCTATGGAGATATCAACAAGCTCAAGTTGACCGCAACTTACTTTAACTACATACAGGTTGACATTTAAAGGTGCATGAAGACCCAGAGGCATGAAATGGAATATTGCTTGGATAGCAAATCCATTATGTGGAAAGTCCAAATCGAAAAGCTCGCTGTGTGGGCTTCATAAAAGGTGGAAAAGTGTCCTAGTGGCACGAAATGGAATATTGCTTGGATAGCAAATCCATTACGTGGAAAGTCCTGAATCAAAAGCCCATTGTGTGGGCTTCATAAAAGGTGGAAACGTGTCCTAGTGGCATGAAATGGAATATTGCTTGGATAGCAAATCCATTACATGGAAAGTCCGAATCGAAAGCTCACTGTGTGGATGTCATCTGCAGACTGCATACTTCTGGTTTCCGGAAGAACAGCCTATGGTGAACGGAAGGCCCAATATACGGAAGTGAGGCTAAGCAGCCATGTGCAGGACGTGACGATTCCTTTGGTGAGCCAAGTACCAGAGCGCTATGTATCGGCTCTGCAAGTATGGAAGCCTCCTTGGATGGCGGGGAATGCCCATGGTCTGCCCCTGCCTTCCCTTGAGGGCTGACGAGGATCTTTGGCTGTTCTATATGGGCCAGCTGGGATGGGGGAGTAGTTATAAATGGACGTTTCGGTTATGATTTGCCGGATTAATCCGGATTGACCTTGACCTCGGCTGATTTTCACTCCCCCTCGGTCATATAGCTGGGTGGTGTAAGGGGTGGTATCTAGGTCATATCTAAAGGCGATAATTCTAAGATTTTATGTTTCTAAGGGCAGATAACTATTGAGTGGGTGTATAAAAATTTTAATTAATTATTAAAAATAAAATAAAATAAATAAAAATAAAAATAAATAACGACGGGGTGCGGGGTGGTGGCGAGGGGGTGGGCGCGTGGGTGAGACTAGACGGTTCGGGCTTAAACACTATCAGGTATATAATAATTTTTATTAAATTATGTATAAACAATACAATGCATATTAAATAAGTAGCGGCATAGTGGAAAATTCTGGAAGGTAGGACCGGGGCGTTATACGTCGGCAAGTGTGGGAAAATCTCCGGCGGGTGTGACGGTGGTCGGTTCATAACAGACGTGGAGGGGGTGCATACGGAAAAGTCATTAAGTAACGGGTTGTAAAAACGTGGGTGAGTGGTGTGTTAAAATATTTTGAACTGTTAGCACATTGGTGGTGTACATTAGTACGAATAGAAGGAATAGGTGCGGTGGGGATAGTAGTGGGTATGGGTTAGTGAAATTAGTTGATAAGGGTGGTTATTAGTGCTATGTAGATGTTCATAGTAGCTTATTCACTAACATAACACGTGTTACAAATGAAACCTTGAAAGCTAAAGATCGCTGATTGTAATGGATATAGTGTAGTATCATTCGGCGGTAAGGGGTGGGTACCAGGTATTAGTGGTCAAGCAGTGGTCAAGCAGTGGTCAAGTGGTGGTCAAGTAAGGAAAATTTTAGGGAACAGTGATTGTAATGATATGGTGATGCTTAAAGGGTGGTAAATTAGTGGTCAAGTAGTGGTCAAGTAGTGGTCAAGTGTTGGTTAAGTGACGAAAACTGTAGGCAAATTTTAGGGAACAGTGATTGTAATGATATGGTGATGCTCAAAGGGTGGTAAATTAGTGGTCAAGCAATGGTCAAGTAGTGGTCAAGTAAGGAAAATTTTAGGCAAAAGTGATTGTAATAATATGGTGATGATTAAAGGATGGTAAATTAGTGGTCAAGTAGTGGTCAAGTAGTGGTCAAGGGGTGGTCAAGTGAGGAAATTTTAGGGAAAAGTGGTTATAATGATATGGTGATGATTAAGGGTGGTAAATTAGTGGTCAAGTAGTGGTCAAGTAGTGGTCAACCAATGGTCAAGTAGTGGTCAAGTGAGGAAATTTTAGGGAAAAGTGGTTATAATGATATGGTGATGATTAAAGGGTGGTAAATTAGTGGTCAAGTAGTGGTCAACCAATGGTCAAGTAGTGCTCAAGTGGTTGAGTGACCACTTAAATTGTACTTTTCCTAAATTTTAAATTTCGTACTTTTCCTAAGTTTGTTGGGGGGTATTTCGTCACTTGGACAATATTTTCCCCCTTTGGCTAACAAATTTTCCTATTTGGCCAAGGTATTTTCTCTGTGGTTAACATATGTTCTACTTTTTATAAGTTTGGGTGATATATTTCTCTACTTGGTCGATACCTTTTCATACTTGCTTAACAAAGTTTCGTACTTTTCCTAAGTTTGTTGGGGGATATTTCGTTACTTGGACAATATTTTCCCCATTTGGCTAACAAATTTCCCTATTTGCCCAAGATATTTTTTATTTCGTTAACATATGTTCCTACTTTTTATAAGTTTGGGTGATATATTTCTCTGTTTGGTCGATACATTTTCATACTTGCTTAACAACGTTTCGTACTTTTCATAAGTTTGGTTTGGGTATTTCGTTACTTGGTCAATCTTTTTACTCATTTGACTAACAAATTTCCCTACTTTTCATAAGTGTGGACAAGATATATCATTACATGGTCAATATTTTTTCTATTTGGCTAACAAATTTTCCTATTTGGCTAAGATATTTTCCATTTGGTTAACATATGTTCCTACTTTTTATAAGTTTGGGTGATATATTTCTGTATTTGACCAATAATTTTAATATTTTGTCTAACATATTTTCTTATTTGACGGTTGAAGTGGTACATAGAACGTGTATTTTTGTCTGGTTGTGAAGTGTGGCACTGAGCAGGTACACTGACAAATAACATATATTGGTCTTGGAAATGGTTTTCTGGAGAAAGATGTAAAGACACTATGGACACATAGAAAGGAAATGAAAGTGTGGCTATCTAATTTGATACGTGATAACGTCGCTGATTATGACGGCGGACATGTGACCTGTCATGTTACGTGCATTGCCTAAGGTTGAATCGGGGCAGTTTGTTGTGTTGATGCTCGGGTGTCCTTTGGTGTAACCGGATAACACTAGGACTACACGGTTATAGAAAAGAGAGAGAGAAGGGGTGACCCTTTTACCTTTCGGATGCAGTGGTGATGATGCAGTGTATTCACTCCTATACACAGTGATCATCATACGTTAGGTTCCCTGACTCGACAACCGATAGGACACCCTTTTTCTATAGTTTCCCTCTTAACCACGTGTCTCAGATGTCCCATTACCCCTGTGACCGGATGTTACACCATATTTGACCAGTTTTAGTGAATGAGACGTAGTTTGGTTGTAGCAATTACCCATGTGTGATAGGGTGCGACACCATCTTTGACCGGCTGTAACTATTGTCCATGTGTATCGACTGTACCACTAGGTGCTATTGATCAATACAAAATCAGTGCTCGAGGCGCTCCTGTCAGGGAAATTGCCGATAGTAAGGACATTACTTTCTGAACTTAGCAGTCGGCATAACGTCTTGATCATTTCATCGATCACTTTAACCATCATCATGTCACTACACATACCATACCCTACAATTTAAGTGATCCTTCGACCACTTGATCACTACTTCACCAGTACTTGACCACTATTTGACTATGTCCTTACTTATTTTACCATCACCGTTTCACTACACGTACCATACCCTATAATTTAAGTGGTCATTCGACTACTTGACCACTACTTGACCACTATTTGAGCACCACTTGACCAACTCTTGATCATCACCATGTCACTATACCTACTTTCACCGACAATTTAAGTAGTCACTCGACCATTTACCACTACTTGGCCACTACTTGAGCACGTCATCGATCACTTTAACCAACACAGGTTCACTACACGTACTTTCCCTTACACTTTAAGTGGTCACTCGACCATTTGACCAGTACTTGCCCGCTACTTGATCACTACTTGACAACGTCACTACTTAATTTATCCATCTCTGTTTCACTACACGTACCATACCCTACAATTTTCTCACTTGAGCGGTTGACCACTATTTGAGCACCCCTTGACCAACTCTTGATCATCACCATGTCACTATACCTACTTTCACCGACAATTTAAGTAGTCACTCGACCATTTACCACTACTTGGCCACTACTTGAGCACGTCATCGATCACTTTAACCAACACAGGTTCACTACACGTACTTTCCCTTACACTTTAAGTGGTCACTCGACCATTTGACCAGTACTTGCCCGCTACTTGATCACTACTTGACAACGTCACTACTTAATTTATCCATCTCTGTTTCACTACACGTACCATACCCTACAATTTTCTCACTTGAGCGGTTGACCACTGGTTGAGCACTACTTGACCACTGCTTGACCCCGTTGTCGACCCTTTTACCATCACCGTTTCAATATACGTACTTTTCTCTACCTTTTAAGTGTTCATTCGACCACTTGACCACTGGTTGACCGCTACTTGACCATGTCATCGATCACTTTAACCATTACCATAATCTTAGGGACATCGTCCTCTACAATTTAAGTGGTCACTCGACCACTTGAGCACTACTTGACCATTGGTTGACCACTACTTGACCTTTAATTTACCACCCTTTAATCATCACCATATCATTATAACCACTTTTCCCTAAAATTTCCTCACTTGACCACTACTTGACCATTGGTTGACCACTACTTGACCACTACTTGACCACTAATTTACCACCCTTTAATCATCACCATATCATTATAACCACTTTTCCCTAAAATTTCCTCACTTGACCACCCCTTGACCACTACTTGACCACTGCTTGACCACTAATTTACCATCCTTTAATCATCACCATATCATTACAATCACTTTTCCCTAAAATTTTCCTTACTTGACCACTACTTGACCATTGCTTGACCACTAATTTACCACCCTTTGAGCATCACCATATCATTACAATCACTGTTCCCTAAAATTTGCCTAAAGTTTTCGTCACTTAACCAACACTTGACCACTACTTGACCACTACTTGACCACTAATTTACCACCCTTTAAGCATCACCATATCATTACAATCACTGTTCCCTAAAATTTTCCTTACTTGACCACCACTTGACCACTGCTTGACCACTGCTTGACCACTAATACCTGGTACCCACCCCTTACCGCCGAATGATACTACACTATATCCATTACAATCAGCGATCTTTAGCTTTCAAGGTTTCATTTGTAACACGTGTTATGTTAGTGAATAAGCTACTATGAACATCTACATAGCACTAATAACCACCCTTATCAACTAATTTCACTAACCCATACCCACTACTATCCCCACCGCACCTATTCCTTCTATTCGTACTAATGTACACCACCAATGCGCTAACAGTTCAAAATATTTTAACACACCACTCACCCACGTTTTTACAACCCGTTACTTAATGACTTTTCCGTATGCACCCCCTCCACGTCTGTTATGAACCGACCACCGTCACACCCGCCGGAGATTTTCCCACACTTGCCGACGTATAACTCCCCGGTACTACCTTCCAGAATTTTCCACTATGCCGCTACTTATTTAATATGCATTGTATTGTTTATACATGATTTAATAAAAATTATTATATACCTGATAGTGTTTAAGCCCGAACCGTCTAGTCTCACCCACGCGCCCACCCCCTCGCCACCACCCCGCACCCCGTCGTTATTTATTTTTATTTTTATTTATTTTATTTTATTTTTTAATAATTAATTAAAATTTTTATACACCCACTCAATAGTTATCTGCCCTTAGAAACATAAAATCTTAGAATTATCGCCCTTAGATATGACCTAGATACCACCCCTTACACCACCCAACTATATGACCGAGGGGGAGTGAAAATCAGCCGAGGTCAAGGTCAATCCGGATTAATCCGGCAAATCATAACCGAAACGTCCATTTATAACTACTTGGGGGATAACACCACAACAGTGAGAGTCAAACGTCCTAAGAAACCCCCGGGAAGGTTAACCCGGTCAACAAATGCCCGCAGAAGTCGGATGTGTCCCCTAACGGCGCAAGAACGCAGCTCTGTTGTAAACAGGCACAACGCAATCACATCAGAATAAAAAACTCCGGATGAACGCAGCAGAAGAAGAAGAATAAGTTTAAGGATATTGCGGTCAACACCAGCATCTGTCAGCTATACGTTGATTTCTAGGCTAGATTATTCTCATCAGCACGCCACGACTTTCTGGGCGACAGGCTCCATACTCTCATTAGTCACTGGCGCGACTCGAACCACTTCCAATTCTCGTGCGCTCACGTCAACCACGAGAATATTCGGGATTAACGGAGAAAGCTGCTAACTCCTCGGCCAGGGAGCCGGCATTTCTTCTCATGACATGTCCAAAAAATGTTGACTGTCTACGTCTAATTTCTCTAATCAATTTACGATTTTCATTTGTTTCCTGTAGTACTTGGTCATTGGTTTTTATATCTATCCATGGTATTCTTTGCATTTTCCTCAGAAACCACATTTCTTCAGCCATCAGATGTTTTTCAGCTTGCCTGTACATTGTCCAAGTGTCACATCCATACAAAAGAACAGGCTCTATGTATCCCCTCAACACTCTTTTTCTCGTTTCAATTAACATCTTTTTATTGGTCAGAATGTATTTCATCTTGCTAAAGGCTACTTTCGCCATGGCGATTCTTGTTCTAATCTCTTCAAGGCATCTCCCATCAGATGTTATGATTGTTCCGAGATAATTGTACCGATTCACTTGTTAAAGAATATTCCCATTTACTTGTATATTACATTGTGGTACTTCGTTCTTCCTAGTGACGACCATAACCTGTGTCTTCTTACAATTTAATTCCAACCCCAGCTACTCAATTTGTACAACAACCGCGTCTACTAATTGTTGTAGATCTTGTGTACAGTCAATACTGTATCATCTGCATGTCTAATGTTATTGATGTTTCGTCCTCCAATGCTGATTCCATTTATATCTTCTACATTCCTGAAAATATTTTCGCTGTATACGGAAAAAAGATCTGGAGACATTACACATCCCTGCCTAACACCTCTCTTAATAGGTTGATATTGTTCCACTTCATTATCAATTCTTATGGCAGCTTGTTGTTTCCAATATGCTTTTTGTAAGTTTAATGTCCTTCCCATCAATTTCTAGATCTGCAAGCATATCTACCATGTTGACATGTCTAACTCTATCAAAAGCCTGTGTGTAGTCAATAAGTCAAAGGTGTATATCCTTGTTTACTTCTATAGCACGTTCAATAACTGTTCGCAGCATATACACAGCATTTACTGTACCCTTTCCTTCTACAAACCCACATTGTTCTTCCCCTATTTCAGGTTGTATTTTCTTCCTCACTCTTTGCATAATAATTCAAAGCAAAAATGGAAGCTAAATGTAAAAACACACACTAGAATAAGTCTCGACGTCTTCATCAAACGTGATTTGCAGGTCTACTTACAATATAAAACGAATTTCAGAAGGGCGAGAAGTACAGAATCGTAAAGTATGGAGAGAAAAACAACATCAAGTAATCGGTTCTTGTAATAATCCGATGTTTCAATAATCTTAACAACCCCCCCCCCCCCCCCCCCCCCCCCCCCAGAAACATTAAAACTCCCCTCCCTGGGGGGAGGGGGTGGAATTCCCCTACGGTTGAGAACCCCTGAGTTAGGGTATCTAGTTCCCTTCCCTGTCGCCTGTTCTTCCAGACAATGTCCAGAATATAATTACAGTTTGCTGGTACCCATTTCGTAGGAGGCTGGGTCCACCCCACAGTCGTACTGGTGAGAATTGAACACCTTTGTATGGGTTAAGGATCGAACCTGGACCATGACCTTGGCAAGCGAGAGCACTAACAACTATGCCACCGTGGCTCCTCAAAATGTGTTTTTCTAAAAGACACAATCTAGAGATGTTTGTTTGTGAATACCGCGGAACCCCACGGAGGGCAAGGGAAAGCCAAAAATGAAGTGATTCAGTGGACGCATCCCTAGTGACGATTATTGCCTAGATGTTGCTTCATTACACATCTTCACTTAGTTAGTAGAAAGTTGTCAGTGTCACACCCGCTACCTTTACTTCCCAGAACATTTTCTGTTAACCATTTTAGGGACACCTTGATAAATGCAGTAGTATTCCCACCTCGGAGGTGATTTAAACACATGATAACCGGGCGTTCTACAGGCGCGATAGCGACTGAACTACCGCTGCACTTTAAGTTAACATGGCCAATAATATTTCTTTGTGACACAGGTAAGAAAGCCAGTTTGTTCAAGAAGTTTTAAATACCTAAAATTCAAAATGTGAAGAAAAAAAAAAATTGTCAGAAGTGGGATTTGAACCCACGCCCACAAGAGTGGACTGCGACCTGAACGCAGCGCCTTAGACCGCTCGGCCATCCTGACTTAGATCTGTGTGGGAAAACGAACATAGCAATAAAATAGTAATATTTACATTAATACATTAGATTTAAAAAGGTTAGTTGCATTTCCTTTGCAGGACGTCGCAGTCAACCCCAGCACATTTTTGCTGTTTGCGATCTGTTGGTAATTTTATGTTCAATAATTTGTCATTGCTTTCTGAACGAATATATTAGTGGTAAGATGGATATCGTAGCAGAAAAACGGTTGTAATAGATAACTAAAGTAGAGATTGTCAGAAATATTTAAAGGGAGAGTTTATACCGAGATATCTCGGAATAGACAGAGTAGTTTATTCCGCGATAGCTCGGAAGGAAACCCCGGTTGGCGATAATTTCCATACCGCGATATCTCGGAATAGACAGAGTAGTTTATTCCGCGATAGCTCGGAAGGAAACCCCGTTTGGCGATAATTTCCATACCGCGATATCTCGGAATAGACAGAGTAGTTGGCACTCTTCCGAATTCCGGTCCCAAATAGTTCCGCAGTGAATAGGTCAGGGGTTAAGGGTTAGGGTTAGTTGTTAACTAAACACTGACCCTAACCCTTACCCCTGACCTATTCACTGCGGATCTATTTGGGACCGCAATTCGGAAGAGTGCCGAGTAGTTTATACCGCGATATCTCGGAATAGACAGAGTAGTTTATTCCGCGATAGCTCGGAAGGAAACCCCGGTTGGCGATAATTTCCTTCATATCAAGAATAATTTTCCAGATTGGTATCCCCAATAAAAATAATTGTGTCCCCATGCAAGAATTCTTAACTTGCGTTTCTGTACTCTTACTGTTTACAGGCATCCATCTTTGTTTACATTACCGACCTACTATTTCCTGATATTTATGTCATCATAATTCCGGTCCAAGCTGACAGTAATATGCGTTGCTTCAGAAAGACATGATTAGCCAATTCAAACACCAGGCTTCCGACTTACTGGCCTGATGAATTAACAAATAAACAAGGAAATGCTACGCAAATAAAGTGCAGGAAAACCTGGTATATGTGAAGCAGGTTGAAAAGAGAGAGGGGGGAGATAGATAACGAAGATAGTGTGAGAGACAGAGATACGAGAAAGATGTGTTGAAAGAGATAACAAAGTGATATAGACAAGTGAGAGAGAGGGAGGGATATATATATATATATATATATATATATATATATATATATATATATATATATATATATATATATATATAGAGAGAGAGAGAGAGAGAGAGAGAGAGAGAGAGAGTGAGAACTCGTGTTCGGTTGGCTAAGCGCCTTTCCCAAGACAACAAAAGTAGAGGACAGATAAGAACAGAAAGACAAGTGTGCAGGTTCTTGTGCAGCCAGATAAAGACCAACACAAAACACAAAAATCCTAGGAAACACTCTTGCTGCCAAAAGCGCGATCATCAGACCTGTACTGGTTGATACCAACACATTTTTTCTTCATTTACCAGGTATCTGTTATGTGGCAACTTCAATTGGCGAATGGGACAGGTCGGGAGAGAACATACCGGGCACTGCTCTTGCTGAGGCCTCGCTTGATACGGATGTTCTGTCTAAATCAGGGGTCACCAAACTTTTTTCACGGCGGGCTGGATAATGACGAGCGCGGGCCGCTTACTCATTCTGTACAATACTTGCGCCGGCCTCCGTGGCGAAGGTTCATAATCCCGTATACCCGCGTTCAAAACACAGCTGAGCGCGATTTGGCAGCTGATATTTGGCTTTCAAGATATCATCAATGTTTGGGTTGGAATTGCTGCATCCAATCAAGAGAATTGCTTTCAAATGTTCATCAGTCAATCTCGTTGGATGTGTTGACTTCATATACTTCATTTTTTAAAAAATGTTTGCTCACAGACATAAGTTGTTCCAAACACTGGTGACATACAAGCGGCAAATTTCTTCCGTTTCGGAAACTCAACATTAGGTAAGTAGCGGTAAAATTCAACAAGTTGTCCTCTAGTTATTGATCCATGCAAGCTGCAAACGGATGCCAACTCTTCCGTTATCTGAAAGTCCAAATTGACGCAACGAATGAACACGAGAAGTTGTGACACACTCGAGAGATCAGTCGACTCATCCAGCGCCAGAGAAGTTGTGACACACTCGAGAGATCAGTCGACTCATCCAGCGCCAGAGAATACAACAAGTTCCTATAGTGTGTTTTTTTTTGGTTGCCTCAATATAAAATTCAATATCTCAGTAACGGGCTGAGATAAAATGATGAGATTTAGTATATAACCTTATCATTATGTCCACCCAACAAAAAAATTTTTGTTCTGGAGATTTTACAGCAGATTTTAAAGTTAGCTTATATACGGTATATTAATTATGACTTAAAGATTACGTCCATGATTTTAACAGTTTTACAGCTTCCCCAAGATTCGACCCAAATTATTCAAAATTTTCACGTGACTTTCGTTTTCAAACAAACAGCGCGAAGATTCAGAGGCGTCTCCAAATGTGGGTTCTTTCATGAAACATGATTATATAAATAAACTAGCTGACAAGGCCCGGTTTCTGGTGGAAATCAATCAATCAATCAATCAATCTATCTATCGGTCTGTCTATCTGTCTGTCTGAATGTCTGCCGGTCGGCTGACCCATCCACCGACCGACCGACCGACCGACCCACCGATATCTATCTGTCTGTCTATCTATCTATCTATCTATCTATCTATCTAATCTGTCTGTCTGTCTGTCTGTCTATCTGTCTGCCTGCCGGCCCACCCACCCACCGACCGATCGACCGACGTACCGATATCTATCTACCTATCTATCTATCTATCTAATCTATCTAATCTATCTGTCTGTCTGTCTGCCTGCCTGCCTGCCTGCCGGCCCACCCACCCACATACCGACCGACCGACAGATATCTATCTATCTATCTATCTATCTATCTGCCTGCTGGCCCGACCACCCACCCACCGACAGACCGACCTACCGATATCTATCTATCTATCTATCTATCTATCTATCTATCTATCTATCTATCTATCTATCTGTCTCTCTGCCTGCCTGCCTGTCACTAGTTGTTAAGCAAAACATCAAAGGAATGATGCCGCTTTTAATGATTTAAGTTGTTTTTGGACATATCAAAGACATATTCCTTGGGTGGGGGTAAATATAAGACGGCTGGAAAAATTTCATAACGATGCAACAGATAGTTTTCAAAATAATTGATCTTGAATGACGGCATAAATTTGCCGGCCTATCGGTAGCACTGTGTTCTCTCCATGTTGTTCTATTCTCCCCACAACTGAGCTTGTCGAAAGGCTGATAGTTCCAAACAAATCGGTTTACTCAGGACACAAGTCATTTGCTGCTTCCATCATACGAACGAAAGAAGAAGAAGAAGAAGAAGCAGAAGAAGAAGAAGAAGAAGAACGTACCTTTCCAGAAAACTTATAGATGTTTTGTTTCGTAGTGTCGCAGAAGATTGTACTTTTTCAAAACGGCAATACTTTTCGCTGCATATTACACAAATGGTTTACTGGTCCTTTGTTTCCACAAAGAAGTACTTTACTCCCCATTTTTCATTGAAAACGCGACACTCGGTGTCCTTGGGGATTATAGAAGCAACCACCTGCCCCGCTCTGTACTGGTACCTAAGCCCAGTACAGTCAGGGCTAAGCACCAGGGGTTGGAAGGATTATAACATTTGCAGATGATATTCTTGTCAGCTTGTGAAATTAGAGCGCATACAGAATGAAGCTATGCGGGCCATTCTGGGATATGGGATTATTTGTGCATGAATGCTCCAAATAGACAGACAGAAAAACCAATGACCAAAGTGTGTATGCGTTACATACTACATCTGCCTACTGTTGCTGGTAGGCACAAGGTGATGCAAGCGAAGGCATACCTCAGAGTATCTGCAGAGGACAGATTGGCTGGCTCGGCAAAACTTGGTGGAGTATTGATGCATGACAAGGCAGACGTGGTTGCGGCCTTGTGGGAGCACATGTACACCTCGGAGGAGCAAATGGATTACCATGGTCTGGCAAGAATGAAACAGCGAGGAGTGACGAGGTGATCTGGCCGACGCTCAACGCTCAGTTACTAACTAACAGTCAGGGCTATAGGAGACCGCGAAGCATTCAGTTATGATTACTCTTCGCTCTTGATTAAGGATGGTTGAGAGGGAGAAGAGGTATGTGTAATGGTAGGATCTTCCAGTAGGGCATCTGCTGGGTTTCTACCCGTTCCTTTATTCTTTCCTGGTGTTGCCATGTATAAGACCATTGTGATGCGCGTATGACAGAGATCGGATCTCTGTTATAGATCTGAGTGCTGTTATTGGCCTACAATCACCTAATTACGGTCAGGACTGAGTTGCCCTCACCATGATGTTATCTACTCTACAGGTTCCATTTCCAGTTCCCCTTGAGTGTTCCACGTCAGTGTGAGATGATTTATTACGAAGAAGCAGTTCCAAGTTTTATACAATGATGACTCATGGAAAGAAGACAGAGGTTGCTGAGAGGTTTTACACGGGGCTCAGAACCTAGTTGTTCCGCAGAAACCTGGCTTCTGCTGAGTAGAATTGTATGAACAGAAGTGTTGTGTTTAATGAGTGATAAGCTTCATCACCGAAGATTAATAACTCGCATACTAAGGACATATATATATATATATATATATATATATATATATATATATATATATATATCTATATACACATCTACCTAACAAACATTAAAAGGTTGTGTTCTAAAAGAGGGGACATGTTATAATCAGAGACTTATGAACATTAAAACTTTCCCCAAGTGACATTTCAGTTAATTGGAAGATTATCCGTTCAAAAAAAAAACATTAGGAAACAGAGTAACTTCACCGTGTGGTATTCTCCTCACTCCAGGGACGACACTAAAGTGGTAAAGAAGAACAAGGAACTACTACGACATTCATTCTTTACACACACGACGGCCGCCTTGGGCTCAAGAGGACAGACTAACTAACTAACACTAACTTTAAACACAACACATATCAAACCCAACACACAATCACTCAATCATGTGCCATGCCGGAAAGCGTGGGGCGGTCATGACTCGCCATTTCATTCGATCACCAATGTCATGGATCAGCTCAGTGTTCCTGCCTCGTCCATGCCATCCAGGTATTTTCCTCTTGGTCTGTTCCCTTCAATCTTGCCAGTTGTCACCAAGTTCTCCAATCCATTTCTTCTCATAACATCTCCAAAAAATTTTGACTGTCTACGTCTAATGACTGATGTTCATTTGTCTCTTGTAGTACTTGGTCATTGGTTTTTCTGTCTGTCCATGGTATTCTTTGCATTTTCCTCAGAAACCACATTTCTGCAGCCATCAGATGTTTTTCAGCTTTACTGCTCATAGTCCAAGTTTCACATCCATACACACAAGAACAGACATTCAAATAAGAGCTGTCAGATTAATTGTGGGAGGACCACAGTCAGGGATCCAGCACAATGTTGGACAAGGCAGATTGTTGCAAAATGGTTGTTAACATTATCATAGAATCAGCAATGTCTATAAGCAGTAACATAGAATCAGCAATGGTTGTCAACAATAATATAGAAGCAGCAATGACTGTGGACATTAATGAAGAAGCAACAATGGGTGTGAACACCGGTGAGATATTTTTTAAGTGCAATGATTGTGGAGCTGCATTCAGATTGGCATTTTGAAATATCACATGACAACACACACAGGAGATACCTCTCCGCTACCAACAAAATAATTAATCAAGCGTTGTTAATTAAAACAATTTTACTACAACAAGAAAACTCTCAAACAGAAAATACCCTTATTTTCAAAATTTATTATACATAAATGATGATATTGGTTATACATGTACATGTCATAAAATAACAATCCACTTTACAACAAAGGACATATACATATTACATTATAACTATCTATGACCTTGATGCTTTGACCTTTCAGTTATTTACATCACTGATAGACCAGTTCCATTTGTAGTGACTATCCATCTTCCCTTGGGGTAGGACTTTGCTGACCAGCAATCCGGAGCATTACTGTCTCCCATTACCAAGGGTGTTTGCGGATTTTAAAAAAAATGACTAGTTTTTAAATTAAATTCACTAAAAATTTAAAAACGAACGTAGGGTGTTGAAATTTTCAGAGCACTGTTATGAATGGTTGTTATGCATAAATATATATGTTTTATGGTCGACACCACCCACACATTTGTTGTATTTTTTTGCAAGCACCAGCTTGTTTATTATTCTGCCCCCAAGAATTCCCCTTTTCCTGTCTTGTCCATAACTTCATTGGAGTGAACAGTAGATATAAAGTTAACTCTTTTTCCTGTGTACTGAGAGAGGTGATTTTCACCATACATGTTGACTTCACACATGATCAGATCTATAGCAGTGTCAATGGGCATAAACCCAGTTATGTCTGATGTGGACACCCTGTTGTTCTTTGTATGGAAGAAGATTGTCAAGCTCAATAATTTCGTTTTGAAGAGCCTTTCTCCATTTCCAAACAGAATTTTCAGCTGTAGAAATTTTCTGGTCTCTTGTGCCACGCCCACTACTTTATTCAGAGGTACCTTCATGACCCCCAATCATCAACTACAACATCGTTATCTCAACGGTATCTCAACGAAGAATATGCGTTAATTCCAAGCGGAGTTATGAATTTTCTGGTGACGTAATTTAATAAAAGGAAGTGCAATGATAAATTAACTGATAAGTCAGGATTTATCGCGGCCCTAAGATTGGAAATTCGTTAGGACGTGTTTCACCAGCATTCACGGAATACCGACCGTTATACTGCGGCCAGTCCTCGGTGTCCACATGAAGTCACTCTGGTTTGTGTCCTGCAATTGACTACAGGCATTCCTGGCTCTACTGATGCCACGGTCGCTGGCATTTCTGGTATTCGCACGGGTCTAATTATGACCGGGCCAAGGACATGGGCCGTTGGAGCTCGATTAGGGTGAACTCCGGTTGAAGGTAGGAAAGTGTAGTTGATTAGCATTACCAGGATACTAGGCGGCAAGCTCTGTTCTCAACACTCTCACTGGTCTGGGGAGATGATGTCTGATTGAAGAGCGGGAGTGAATGTTGCGCGAGAATGACTCAAGTCTGAATCAGCACAACCACTCATAGCCGTCATCCAAGATCAGCTGTGGTAAAATACATCGCAGTTCACTCCACTGGCATGTGCGTTGAGTCGTTTTTGGAGTTCAGATAGTTATGCTGTCCTGTACCATCATGCCTCAATTTATGCTGTCCTGTACCATCAGACCCCAGAGCCACACCGATCTCGAGGTGAACGTTGCTGCATTATAGTGCATGAACTCATATCATAGAGAGAAACCAACCTCACCTCTTGACAGTAACTAAGTTTGTAACTGCTGCATAAATTAAGCAGCTGTTAATTAATTATTAAGATATTAAATAATAAAAAAAATAAAAATATTAAATATTCACTATAATTATTACACTGATACACTGTTCTGTATCTAATACTAGTAATAGTTAATAGTGAGCAATTAATAATTTAAATACTAACTTACTTAAAACATATAACTTATTTTACAGTACTGTATTTAAATTTAAATCATTATGTATTGCTGCGCAGCTTAGCAAAAAAGTACTCCTTACTCACACTTCTTACAAGTTTACAGACGGGTCTGAAAACTGGCTTTCAAAATTATTTTCAGACATGTCAAATGCTGAAATATATATGCAAGTACACAGATACATTACTGCTATAAATGACACTTGTATTCTGTTTAATCTTAGTAGTTAAATTACCAGTTCTAATTATAAATAAATACAGGTCCGCTATAGTTTATTTTATAAACGGGAAAACCCGATGACTCTGACATTGCTACTAATATTTACCTCTGTATCTCTACTTATCTAGGAAACCTCGTTTTCAGCTTCAATTTTGCTGGCCGAGTCAGAATCCTCTATATTACGAGCCGTGGTGTTCATCCTCAGGCATGGTGAAAATGTTAAATATTCACTTGGGATTCACTAATTCGTCGACCGTCGAAGTTGGTCACCAAGGCATATAGCCAAAAATTCGTTGAGTGTCGAAGTTGGTCAGCAAAGGAGTCTGAAACTGGGTATGCGAGTGTTACCTATTCTTTTTCGTGGAACTTCTTCCAGGTAATATTTGCCTTCAGCTTGCTTATCAGCTGCATCACCCAGTAAATGACACGACCTCAGTTTTATGATTTAACTAGCTGACACAGCCCGGCTTCGCCCAGCCCCTGGCGGGGATCTATCGATCGATATATCTATCAATCTGCCTTCTTCTCCATTTCCTCTCATACATTCTTTCATTCAACATCTCTTATGAAGCAGCTACACCTCTTTGCTGTTCTTTGTACACTAACAAACTATGACAGTTAGCTGCTATATTTATAGTTATATATATATATAAACATAATCTGACAAAACAAATATACCACAAAATATAACATTATACATTTTAAAAACTTTTACATATTTTACTAACATTAAAGGGTATCATATATAAAATTATTATCTACCCCCAGCAATCAGTACAAAACCATTTCTTAGGTTTAGAAGCAGTACGCACACCAACACAATCGAAGTGATACCACTCAAAACAGCCGTCACACTCAATCATCTTTACCCCCCCATCGTCCCTAACTGCGCAAGAATTGCAGTTGAAAAGTACATTTGTTTTTTTTTCTTCAATTCTGGCCTGCAAGGTTACCCATGCCTCTTGAACAAAGAGACTTTCAATTGATGACAAAGAAATGCTTTCATTAGTAAAGATGGATAGTATGTTCTCTGCTGACTTTAGATTAGAAACAGAGTAAGGTGGAAGGACAGACGAATCGAGCAGACAACCAGATAGAAGCATCTGCTTCTTCACCTCATATGATCTGGAATGAAAATCCTGTGGACACGTTTTTCTTTTTTTGTACCTCCTGGTAAAAGCTTGTACCTGTCTCGGTCGACCTTTTGTTTTTACCAGGGACAATTTAACGTTAGAAAATCCACAGGATGATACAGCAGAGGAAGAAGCCGGAATTGAGAAATCAGCACCAGCACTATCAGAAGACGCAGAGGAAGATGGTTCAGACAAAGTGGGTAGGACAGAAGTACCAGCACTATCAGAAGACGCAGAGGAAGATGGTTCAGACAAAGTGGGTAGGACAGAAGTACCAGCACTATCAGAAGACGCAGAGGAAGATGGTTCAGACAAAGTGGGTAGGACAGAAGTACCAGCACTATCAGAAGACGCAGAGGAAGATGGTTCAGACAAAGTGGGTAGGACAGAAGTACCAACACTATCAGAAGACACAGAGGAAGATTGTTCAGACAAAGTGGGTAGAACAGAAGCACCAACACTATCAGAATACGGTTCAGAAAAAGCAGAGCATAGGTTGTCCATGCAGGGGATAGTTTGAACGTCAGCTTCTGAAAGGTCAACTACAGCTAGAGGACGGGCAGCTTTAATCAGAGTGAAGACCCTATTAAGATGAGAGATGGCAGATTGAAAAGCCTGTCCTCCCAATAAAGGAAGGAAAGATTCAATGGCCTTCGTAATTTCTTTGGTAAGGTGATACCGAGATTCAGGAGTGCTGGCATTTCGTGTGGGCAGTACTTCACGTGTGATGCTGTGATCAATGGAGTCAAGAGAAGCAGGAGTGATAGGAGTGCTCTTAAAGTGCTCATCATTACAGTGATAAATAGGTAGACGAAGATAAGTGCGCAAAGCAAATATGTGTCGACAAGGTAAATGGAACTTTAAAAAGAAAACACAAGAACAGGAGTGGATAGTGCAGTTGTGCGGAGATGAGCCAGGAGTTTCAGATACCAAAATGTACGTATCAGGACTAGTTAATGAGCACTGGAAAACATAGTGTGTTTTCTCAGAAATCAGAAACTGTTCTATAACATAGTTGGCTGCAAAAGAAGAGAGGTCATTCTGAATCTCATTGACAATAGCCGAATTATGCTCTGTGTTGTACTTGAATGAAATAGAGCGTAGACAGGCAGAGGCATCTCTGGATTGCATCGTGATCTTTGTCATTTTAAGGAGCTCAGTAATGGAATCGCTAAGCAGAGTTTTAGAGGAAAGGACTTTCTTAATTTTCTGATGGAATGTTTCAGCATGATTTGTTGTCGTAATATGAAAGGTTTGTGAAATCAGAGAATAAGCAGCCCAATGTTGTGGACAATTCCACCAATTCTTAGCAAAGTATGACACAACATCAGGAGAGGAAAGTTCAGAAATCTTGTCTTTGAGGGCATTGTACTCAGATACATCAGTGCAGGCCTTCTGATCTGCAAACAGTTCAAGCAGACAAGTAACTTGAGAGGAGGGCAGCTTTCTCTGCTGAAGAGCTTTTCTGACAGCTGTGAATGTGTGGAAAGCACAGAGACGAATTGCAACAGAGGGAAGAGATGTCTCAATAGCAGAGATTTCTGCCATGTCCTTGTCGACAAATATAGTCTGAGGGAGGGTTGATGAAATAGCACTAGAAAAAAAAGAAAGACAAGAAGAGATGACAATAGCGTCTTCTGCACCCAGAAATGCATGAAATACTGGCCTACCTTGACCGTTGCTGTCCACGACAAGAATGTTTAGGAGGGGGTAATTATTTTGTTCACCTTATAGGTAGTGTCCATAATAAGAACCTCAGGAAATTGAGCCAGATAATGAAGCATTTCTTTAGTCATAAATGCTAAATACTTAAACTCACCACCCTCATTTGTTCCATACTTAACCATCCCCCCCTCAGCTTGCAACGTTTCTAATACCTTCGCCACATTCTCAGACTCCTCCGGGCTTCCCTTGTCACACAGCTTGTATTTTAAATTCCACACATCATGTCGAAGTAGTATTTGCCCATCATTCTGCCTCACGATGTTTTGTATGTCACGAACAGGCACAGACTTTAAAGAAAGTAGCGTTGTTAGCTCACTTGACATTTTTGGTTTTCGATTTTCTGGATAGAGTTGCGAAAACTGAAACACAAAAAAAAACATACTTTAAAATTATTTTATATAATTACGAAATAATTATAGGAAGTAAACAAGCATTTTGGTCTCCCCGTTAATGTAAACAGTGACAAAAAAACTTTTTTTTAGCAATTTTAATTTTTCCTTACAATAAGGTGTACAATACAATACCCCATAGATTGTGGGGCAACATTGGCACCATGCCATTTTGACAGAAGATAGATTGTTAAATTGTGTTTCAGAAAACCATAATTACAACCCCTGGCGGTAGCGAATGTGGCTGATAAGGCCTATTTGCGCTGTAAATGTTCATCCACATTGGCTGCATGTGAGCACATGGTCATTTCCAACAGACTGGATGTCCAGACTACACTGTACCAAGTATTTTTTCGTAGACACCACATATGAAAGCTGCTTAAACGTATATTTCAGTAAAAGTGACAAGTATATTCCAAAGAGGGTGGGGGATAGTACACAATCTTGCTGAACACCCACTCTTGATTTGTGGGGTATCACATAAGAAAAAATACCAGAGAATTAAAAAAAAAAATACCTCTTTTCCAGTAGGGTGGTTCTCATGTACCAAGTGGCATCTGGAGACTTTCAGTTTACATGTAGCCCGATCCTCCACCAGACGTATAAAAGCAGGGCATCCGGTCTTTAATGTTCTGAAATAATTTGTGGATGTCTTTCATCAATCATATAAATCTTATAAATAATAATCATCTTTATATATAAAACACGATGTATGTATTTCCGTCCGTTCTTTATGCGTTCGCAAAAACGGTCCATCCGATTGAGATGAAATGCAACCCAAAAACAAAATAGTCATGGCAGGGCAGACCAGGCCCTAAGCCTTGGTTGGCAGCTGGTCTAGGATTGAAACTCCGACAGGCGGACAGTTAGAGCATTGCTTTGCTGATCCGGCAGCTTCTGCAGCTTGTCTTATTCCAGATGTTTAGGTGTTAACTTTCCTCTGGAGTGAACTAGGCAGGCCGAGAGAGGGATCATGCTGCATGGGCATTTCTTTATTTTAGCCCAGGCGTTGTACTATGGAGAGGTAAGATGGTGCAAAATTATGGACAGGACCATGTTTTCACATGCATCTACTGTGGGCAAACATTTGCAGCAAGAATTGATGGTATGACAAGCAATGTATAGAAATTTCAGAATATCCCCTCTGCCTTGTGTTCACCGTGACGAGGTAGAGAGGCTTGTGTGTTCTAATGACCCAATGACGACGGTAGCATATTGCGCCATGAAGCAAATTAAAACTATCTAGGAGTCACCTTTGATCGCCGCCTGACATGGAAGACACAGGTTGAGACATGGTGTCAGGCATAGACGTTCTTTTACCTGCAGCCTTCCACACATTTTCCAACCATTGAAGAGAGAATGCAAGTTTGCAGGGCACGTGCCTACCTCAGAATTAACGCAAACACACAGCATCCACTGCATAGTGAAATTAGGAAGGTGAAGGGCAGCAGGTTAAAAAGAGGACGGTCGTGGATGGGTCAAGCCGAGGACATTCTTCAACAGGTGTGTTCACTTGAGGACTTAGAACCTGGCGAGGAGTGGGTGCAAGTGCCAACAGACTTCTGCACATCCTTTTCAGTTTGCATCCAACTAGATAGAAAATGCAGACAAGAAAATCCGGCTGCTGTTGAGGCTGAAGTACAAGCGTTGATTTTCGAGAATTCGCTAGACAGTGACGCGGTCATCTACACAGATGGGTCGGTCGTCCGACATGTGAGAAGCTCATGGGCCTTTACAGCTCGGGCCGGAGGGAGAATTGTGAAGGAGGACTCTGGTGCTTTCACTGAAACCACAAGTAGCCTGACCATGGAAGTCATGGCAGTAAGTAAAGCAATAACATGGCTCGAGACACAGACATTCACTAGGGCTTGTTTCCTTAGCGACTCAATGAACATGATCAAGAGGATAGAGGAGGGGTCGATTCGAAGAGAATGGTTGCTGCCTCTGAAGCGGTCTCGGCTGGCAAAGATTAGTTTCATCTTCGTGCCAGGGCATGCGGGAGTACAAGGAAATGAGCGGGCTGACAAGCTCGCAGGTGAGGCTACTGTTGAGGGCGGACGCGCCATGGACCAGGCTGACATTCTGAATGCTCTACGAGAAGTGAGACTTTTGCAAGAACCAAGTGATGACTGTGAATCTACAACAATGGCCAGACTGCGAGAGCAGCAAATTAAAAGAGGGGTGGCCAAACAAGAACACTACGCAGGAAGCCAAAGAAGATTGATAAACCAACACAGAACTGGCGTCGTTAGCCGCTACACGCTGCGGGATTTGCTGAGGAGGGGATCCGAGCACTTATGGACTGAATGGTCCGATGTGCAACGAGGATGATCTGTCGACTAACTAACTAACTAACTAACTTCCACACTTTAGTCTGGTTTGTACCTTCAATAAAATGGCGCTCAGTAAGTAGAATTTATAGAGGGAACAATATATAAAGCTTACCTTTGGTTTGGTCTGATGCCTTGGCTAGTGCTCTGATCTTTACGGTGCCCTTGTTTGCAAGCAAACAAGATGTATTCATATTGGAGCCTTTCCGAATCTGGTAATTCATTCCTCAACTGAAAGAAAATAAACACTATTGTATTATTCACAACAAACAATTGATTTATAACTTTTACTTTTTATTGCACTTTTTTGTCCACCCATTCATACTGTGTCATGGCTAAAAGCATGAAATTGATGAAAAAAATTAAATTACTATTAGTTTTCTCGGTTTTATTCCAGTTCAGGAGGCTACATGAGTGAATATATCTAATTTGATTTTTAAAAATTAAATTACTATTAGTTTTCTCGGTTTTATTCCAGTTCAGGAGGCTACAGTAGAGGAATATAGATAAAATTTAATTTAAATTAAGTTTTGGGTACTATTAGTTTTCTCGGTTTTATTCCAGTTCAGGAGGCTACATGAGTGAATATATCTAATTTGATTTTTAAAAGTTAAATTACTATTAGTTTTCTCGGTTTTATTCCAGTTCAGGAGGCTACAGTAGAGAATATAGAAAAAAATTTAATTACTATTAGTTTTGGGTTTTGGTAAAAAGTTTTCTCGGTTTTATTACAGTTCTTGTTATGCTTGTTCTGAATTTGGTTTAACAATTAACAAAAAGAAGACACAGATTATGTCACAAGGTGCACATGGTGTACCATCAATCTTTATTGACGACGCCGAATTGGAGATAATAGTAGACCATTTGCAAACATTTGCAGCAAGAATTGGCCTTACCAGCCACACTCGCCACCGCCATGGATCGTAGTTATTGCCATATGACAGTTATATAATCTATAAATATTTCTAATTTGATTAAAGGAATTAAAGGTGAATTATATAATCGAACATTTAAAAATTACATAAAGCCATATATAATGTAGCGGAATCTTACCTTCTTTGCGCTCGACTTGATGTACAGCACACCACACTCGTCTTCGTGCTTCTTAAGAATAACCTGAAACTCCTGGTAACTTTCAAATGAGGCTCCTTTTTCCATTTTTTTTTTAAGTACCGCGCGCTCAGTATCGTTCGCAGAAAGTAGGACAGGAAAGTGCGCTCAGTATCGTTCACAGAAAGCAGGACCGGAAAGTGCGCTCTCGCAGGAAGAAGGAAGGAAATTATCGCCAACCGGTCTATTCCGAGCTATCGCGGAATAAACTACTCTGTCTATTCCGAGATATCTCGGTATAGACACTATCATCTATTCCGAGATATCTCGGTATAGACACTATCATATTTAAATACATACTGTGTTCACTCCAAGTCAGTACGTCATGGCAATACCTTGTGTTGTTTGTCCATCAAGAATGATGATGACCAATTATTTCATCGAGTTATGTTGAAAGTGTGGAGCCGTGAGTTCTAAGATGGCTCATAAAGCATAATTTGGCTCGAGATGTTCTTTGACATGTGGGCAAATAATGCAAAAATTGTCTTTGGCAACCCTGGAAGAAAACATAGATTTACTGGAAGAGAAAGCAGATTTTTGGGGAAGAGAAAATAGGTTTACTGAAAGGGAAAGTATATTTACTGGAAGAGAAAAAAGATTTACTGGAAGAGAAAGCAGGTTTATTGGAAGAGAAAGCAAGTTTACTGGAAGGGAAAGCAGTTTTACTGGAAAAGAAAGTAGGTTTACTGGAAGAGCAAGTAGTTTTACTGGAAGAGAAAGTAGGTTTACTGGAAGAGAAAGCCGGTTTGCCGGACGAGAAAGCAGATTTACTGGCAGAAAAAGTAAGTTTACTGGAAGAGAAAGTAGGTTTACAGGAAGAGAAAGTATGTTTACTGGAAGGGAAAGTAGGTTTATTGGAAGAGAAAGTAATTTACTGGAAGAAAAAGCATGTTGACTGGAAGAGAAAGTAGGTTTTCTAAATATATATTTAAGAGAGAGAGAGAGAGAGAGAGAGAGAGAGAGAGAAAGCAGATTTTCCGACAAATGACAACAGGTTTCCGGAAAGAGAAGGCAGGTGTGAACCAGCACGCGGATGGACACAGGGTAGTGCTGTCACCTCTGGGTACGAGGGCGCATGAGGCCGGAGACTGGCCAGAGACTGAGCCACTTTTCGGCGAATAGTGGCGAGAGCGAACGAACGAGTTGGTGTAACGGTTGTGAAGTTGCGCTGACAATGGCATGGGCGCGATCAATTGAGGTTTGGAGGCCTGTGCTCGTCGTTGGCGACGGGAATGAAAGACTGGCCACCTATTCCTTGATGAACCCAGGCCTACAATATGTGATGGTCCTAGTACTTCATACATCCATAGCTGGTTTCAGCTACATCATCATCATGTGCCATCAGATATATATATATATATATATATATATATATATATATATATATATATATATATATATATATATATATATATATATATATATATATATATATATATGTTTCGTCAACTCACAAGATCATGTTAATCGTAGATCAGTCCCTTGTTCGTGTCATCACCGCTTTCTATTGTTGGTGCATACACTTGAATGATGTTGAGTTGGAAAGGTCTGACACTTAACTTTAGTAGTAATTTTTTGTCTGATACAGACCAATATCCCTTCGTGAATGTTGATTTCTCCAGATCCATAATAAGTGCTACACATGTCTGTTGTTTCTCTCCACCAAAATGTATTTTCCTCGCATTTATTTCATCCCCATTCCTTTCCATCTGGTCTCACATATACCTAAAATGTTAATATTCAGTCTTCTCATTTCTTCCTTGATACTATCCAATTTGCCACCCCCAGTCATTGTTCGTACGTTCCACGTTCTCATTTTAACCGATGCTAATATGTTGCACTCAGGCGCTTGCTGACTGTCTGGGGTCATCTGATGCACATGACTATCCTTACCAGACGAGGTTGATCCTGTTGAACAACAATTACGCCTTTCCCCTGATTCTTTATGAATTGTCGAAACATGATTTCATAGGCATCTGTAAAGCAGGTTAGTTTACCATTTCTTTCCTTCTTAGCATATCCTTTACAGGACATTGCAATAGCCATGCATTCTATCTGCTCTGACTTAAGAAGTCACGACTACCGGAGTCATTCGAAGCGAAAATGATGTAACATTGGAGCCATATTTCAGCTACTTGACATGGCTCTAGTTATAACAACAGTTAATCTTGAATTGGCTTTAAGTGTAGTTAGCACAAGTGTTTATTGCAGACTAACATTGCCTAGGCGACCCCCGTGCGGTATATCTTGTTTTCTATGCTATCTGGCTGTGATTGTATGGCTAGTGAATCTTGCTCTTTGTCTTAGCTTGGTTTCCCGACCTGACTCATTGCGAATTAAACAGACAGACAGACAGACAGACAGACAGACAGACAGACAGACAGACAGACAGACAGACACCCAGCCAGCCAGCCAGACAGACAGACAGACAGACAGACAGACAGACAGACAGACAGCCAGACAGACAGACAGACAGACAGACAGACAGACTGGCATCACACTCCGGACAGGTCTGTACGTGTTCCGGTCTCCTCTTGAACATCTCCGCCAGCATAAATCATCTGATCGTGCCAGTTCTGTGTTGGTTACCCAAATGTCTTGTGCTCTTGTCAAAATGCTCATGTCTGGCGGCTCCCCCCCCCCCCCTCCCCGCTTCACTCACAGCTCCGTAATTTTGGACAAGGAATTACAGTTCTATGAATATAAATTATAGACGATATTATGCAAGTGTCTTTGGATACAACTGTTTGGGATTACGTTTTGATTGTGCGTTCGCTGCTAACGCAGAGCCTGTGAATCTGCAGTCACCCATCCAGCAGCTGCTGTCTAATTTACGACTGTATCATTTCTGCCCACAAACCATCCTTCTCATAAGCTACCGGCAATAGATCCAACGATAAGTCATGAGAAAAAGACAATGAGATAAATGAGTTACACAATTCCTTCTTCATTTCATAAAAAGATACAGAGATTTTATTTCTATCCTTGCGCGCCGAGTCTTTTTGTTATGTGCAGGTGATATCAATGATGCAGTTTGTATAACTTGGTTGCAACATCTTGAAAACTCGACCTTGCATGACCTAAATGTGTCATTGAACTAGCTATTATTATATTTTTGTTTGGGGGTGGGGTGGGCATCATCATGTAGTTGCGCCCAGTGCAATTGAATTTAAATTTAATAGTGGTAATTATGACATTTCTATAAGTTATTTGATAGGAATTAATTATCATCCCGCTTGGGTAGCGAAGTGATATGACTTAGCTGTGGTGACATTTTGGTTGTAGAACTGTCATGTTTCTTGTGCCGTAGAATGATTATGTTGAATTCAGCTTCTGTAATTATTTATTTTTTTTTTTAGACAAATCTGTTTTGATTTCTTCTTTATGTCCCCTTCTTCTCTGCCACCCCTCCTTCCTCTTCGTTCTCCGTTCTTATTCTTCTTTGTTTCCCGTTCTCTCGCTTTGAATTCAAGCGTAGTCCATACACATGCTACTTCTTATACTGCACTAAGCTGATGTTTGCAATGTGGATGAGCTTTCCCTATTATCATTGTCCCAAGACAATTAGGCTAACCTACTCCGACTTCTGGGGGTACTTGTAATTTACTTCCCCATGTCAAGGACGAGAAGTCAACATTTTAGTCCGACTAGCGGGTCTAGGGGTTGAACCGACTACCTCGGTATCATAAATAAATACACATGCATTGTTGGCTCTCATAGAAGTTAGTTAGTTGCATATCCTTTACAGGACGGCGCAGTCAATACATACATTTTTGCTGTTGTGATGTTCTGGTAAATTTACGTTCAGTAAATTACGCTAGTAGTTAGAAGAAGGGAGAAGAATTTGATACGTAAAAAGCACAAACTTCGGAACTTCAGCGACGACCCCTAGAAGTTACCGATACCTCGGCATCAGCGCACCGGAACTTCAGCACTTCTTTTTCTCCATCTTCTTATTGTAACATTCTAGCCCCTTATTGTATCAAGGACCAATCAGCGCTCGATGGTTCGTGTATTCAATGTCTCACTGACTGCCATTACGTCCGAGGACATATCCATGTAACCATTTTAATCCAGTTGGACCCGGGAGTCCAGATCATTTCTAAAAGTTCCGTCTTGTTGGCAATACAGACATAGAACTACCGGACACATAATTACCGGACATAGAACTACCGGACATATAACTACCGGACATATAACTACCGGACATATAACTACCGGACATATAACTACCGGACATATAACTACCGGACATATAACTACCGGACATATAACTACCGGACATATAACTACCCGACACATAATTACCGGACATATAACTACCGGACATATAACTACCGGACATATAACTACCGGACATATAACTACCGGACATATAACTACCGGACATATAACTACCGGACATATAACTACCGGACATAGAACTACCGGACATATAACTACCGGACATATAACTACCGGACATATAACTACCGGACATATAACTACCGGACATATAACTACCGGACATATAACTACCGGACATATAACTACCGGACACATAATTACCGGACATAGAACTACCGGACATATAACTAACGGACATATAACTACCGGACATATAACTACCGGACATATAACTACCGGACATATAACTACCGGACATATAACTACCGGACACATAACTACCGGACATATAACTACCGGACATATAACTACCGGACATATAACTACCGGACATATAACTACCGGACATATAATTACCGGACATATAACTACCGGACATATAACTACCGGACATAGAACTACCGGACATAGAACTACCGGACATAGAACTACCGGACATATAACTACCGGACATATAACTACCGGACATATAACTACCGGACATATAACTACCGGACATATAACTACCGGACACATAACTACCGGACATATAACTACCGGACATATAACTACCGGACATATAACTACCGGACATATAACTACCGGACATAGAACTACCGGACATATAACTACCGGACATATAACTACCGGACATATAACTACCGACATATAACTACCGGACACATAACTACCGGACATATAACTACCGGACATATAACTACCGGACATATAACTACCTGACATATAACTACCGGACATAGAACTACCGGACATATAACTACCGGACATATAACTACCGGACATATAACTACCGGACATATAACTACCGGACATATAACTACCGGACATATAACTACCGGACATATAACTACCGGACACATAATTACCGGACATAGAACTACCGGACATATAACTAACGGACAATATAACTACCGGACATATAACTACCGGACATATAACTACCGGACATATAACTACCGGACATAGAACTACCGGACATATAACTACCGGACATATAACTACCGGACATATAACTACCGGACATATAACTACCGGACATATAACTACCGGACATATAACTACCGGACATATAACTACCGGACACATAATTACCGGACATAGAACTACCGGACATATAACTAACGGACATATAACTACCGGACATATAACTACCGGACATTTAACTACCGGACATATAACTACCGGACATATAACTACCGGACACATAACTACCGGACATATAACTACCGGACATATAACTACCGGACATATAACTACCGGACATATAACTACCGGACATATAATTACCGGACATATAACTACCGGACATATAACTACCGGACATAGAACTACCGGACATAGAACTACCGGACATATAACTACCGGACATATAACTACCGGACATATAACTACCGGACATATAACTACCGGACATATAACTACCGGACACATAATTACCGGACATAGAACTACCGGACATATAACTAACGGACATATAACTACCGGACATATAACTACCGGACATATAACTACCGGACATATAACTACCGGACACATAACTACCGGACATATAACTACCGGACATATAACTACCGGACATATAACTACCGGACATATAACTACCGGACATATAATTACCGGACATATAACTACCGGACATATAACTACCGGACATATAACTACCGGACATAGAACTACCGGACATAGAACTACCGGACATATAACTACCGGACATATAACTACCGGACATATAACTACCGGACATATAACTACCGGACATATAACTACCGGACATATAACTACCGGACATATAACTACCGGACATATAACTACCGGACATATAACTACCGGACATATAACTACCGGACATATAATTACCCTACATAGAACTACCGGACATAGAACTCCCGGACATATAACTAACGGACATATAACTAACGGACATATAACTACCGGACATATAACTACCGGACATATAATTACCCTACATAGAACTACCGGACATAGAACTACCGGACATATAACTACCGGACATATAACTACCGGACATATAACTACCGGACATATAACTACCGGACATATAATTACCCTACATAGAACTACCGGACATAGAACTACCGGACATATAACTAACGGACATATCATTACAGGAGATATGACTAACGGACATAGAATTACCGGACATAGAACTACCGGACATAGAACAACACGATACAGAACTACCGGAAATAGAACTACCTGACATAGAACTACCGGACATAGAATTACCGGACATAGAACTACCGGGCTGAGAACTACCGGACACAGAATTACCGGACATAGAACTACCGGACATAGAACAACACGATACCCCTCTGCTGTGTGTCCACCGTGACGAGGTAGAGGGGCTTGTGCGTCCCAATGACCCCAAGAGCTATGCCGACGGTAGCACAGCTACTGGTAGGGCCACCCATGTCGGACAGGTCAAGGGAGAGGGACCAGACGAAGAGACACACAAACCTGCTGCCTTGTAGGTAGACTGGGGACAGTCAAAGGCTAGGGAAAGCACCCCAAATACATGCTTGTCGAAATCGGATGTACTGAGCCACAGGCTTGACAAAGCAGTGCAACGTGAAACCTGCTGCCTTGTAGGTAGACTGGGGACAGTCAAAGGCTAGGGAAAGCATCCCGAATAAATGCTTGTCGAAATCGGATGTACTGAGCCACAGGCTTGACAAAGCAGTGCAACGTAACTTAATTCATGATGTCACAAATCAAAATTAATCGATATGGTGCTAATCCCGTGAAGTCCCATCAGGCGGTGATAGTGCCGGGCCCCCTGCCTCGAGGGGGTCCACCCATGACTACTGGTGGTCACCTTCCCCTGTGCTGTGGAGTCAAGGCACAGAGGAATAGGTTAAGAGCTATTGACCAAATACCCCGGACACTCAACATACTACAGTGGAATGCCGAAGGAGTTTACAAGAAGAAAGACTCCCTAACACAGCGTCTTCATAAAGATAGAATAGATGTGGCATGCATTCAAGAGACACAGCCTCAACGCCAATCACAAATTCTCAGTCAGAGGATATCAGGCCACACGTTTCGACCGCGAAGGACACAAAGGAGGAGTTCTAATACTTACACGAAATACAATACCTTGCAGCGAAGTATCTGTGATCTCTGACAACCAAACGGAAATTATAGGTGTTGATATAATGATAAAGGACGTGAAAATAAGAATCTACAATCTGTATAGCCCAGCAGATAAGGACCTTACACTCTCAAACATGAAAATAACTGACACAAACTGCATTATTGTCGGAGACTTTAATAGCCGTTCAGAAAGATGGGGATACCCAGATACTGACAAAAGAGGAGATGAATTGGAGGACTGGGAAATAGACTCAAATCTCCATCTACTCAACAAAGCGGATGACACACCGAGCTTCTACTCCAGAAGATGGCTTACCACTTCTACTCCAGACTTAGCTTTCTGCACAGGAGACATCCTCCACAAAATCGATCGCCATGTGCTGGACCAATTAGCAGGTAGTGACCACAGACCAATCAAGCTTGAAATGAATATGGAGTATGTTCCACAGGAGCAAAAGCCCTTGCCCCGCTGGAATTACAAACGAGCAGATTGGGACAGATTTGCCATACTAACAGACAAATATTGTGAAAACATAAATACACGATATGGCAACATAAAGCAAATGGTGGAAAGTCTAAACAGAGCGATAATACAGGCAGCCACTGAGTCCATTCCAAGAGGAGCGAGGAAAAATTACAAACCATACTGGACTGAAGAACTACAAAGTTTGGAGGACAAAGTTGAAGATGCCAGGAAGACAGCAGAGAGAGAACAAACAATTGAAGCAAACATCTCTCTCAAAGCCATCTCAGCAAAATATAAAAGAACAGTAAATCAAACAACAAGAGATTGTTGGAGGGAAAAAAACAGAAAACCTGAATTTTGACAGGGATGGAAACAAACTATGGAAACTAGTGAAAGCCATGAACAATGAAGGACCTAGAAACAAACAAATAACAATTAAACAAGGAAATGCCTTGCTTACAGGCAAAAAGGCTGCAAATGCACTAATGGAACACTATGCAAATGCAAACCACATTGATATTACAACCGAACAGAAGAAAGCAATCAAAGACAAACAGATACATCATAGAATACAGAGACAGCAGCAGAATATATGATGGCAAATCTAACAATGGAAGAAATGGAACAGGCAATGAATACCCTAAAAAAGAAGAAATCACCAGGAAAGGATGGAATCACAAATGAAATGCTAATAGGACTTGGCACCAAGGCAAAGAAGAAACTACTAGCAGTCCTAAATAACAGTTGGAAGAGAGGAATAGTCCCACAGGCATGGAAGGAAGCTATACTAATACCAGTCCCAAAGAAAGGAAAAGACCTGGAAGAACCAAATGGCTATCGACCTATCAGTCTACTGAGCTGTGTAGGAAAATTAATGGAACGCATTATCAATGGCAGGCTAACATGGCATCTGGAAGAAAACAAACTCTTAACACCACACCAAGCAGGATTCAGAAAATACAGATCCACTGAAGATCAAATAACCTATATAGCTCAGGAAATAGAGGATGCCTTCCAAGAGAAAAAGCACACACTAGCAGTCTGGATAGATTTAGAAAAAGCATTTGATAAAGTATGGAAGGAAGGACTGAAAGTAAAACTGCAAAACATGCATGTTTGTGGAAAAATGTATAAATGGATCAGCCACTACCTTGAGAACAGAACTGCCAGGACAAAAGTACAAGGACAAACAAGCAAAATGATGCTGCTGGAGCAAGGTGTCCCCCAAGGAGGAGTTCTTTCACCAACATTATTCCTAGCATATATAAATGACATCACAGAAAATTTTCCAGCCAGAGTACACACATCCTCCTTTGCAGATGACCTAGCCATATGGACATCTGAAGAATATATTAGTACAGCTAACAGCAGAATACAGCAAGCCTTATTAGCGCTAGAGGACTGGTCAAAATCATGGCTAGTGAAGATAAGTGAGGAGAAAACAACATGCACAGTGTTCTCCCTCTCAAATAAAACTCAGCAACCTAAGCTGGTATTGAATGGAAAAATATTGCGCCATGAAGAAAATCCAAACTATCTAGGAGTCACCTTTGATCGTCGCCTGACATGGAAGACACAGGTTGAGAAAAATCGAACAAGAGCAAGGCAGAGAATGGCAATCATGAAAAAGCTTGCTGGTACAACGTGGGGAGCAGATGAGAAAGTTCTCAAGAAGTTATATACTGGACGGGTGAGGCCAGTACTGGAATATGGCATTGCAGCTTGGGCAACAGCAGCTAAGTCAAACTTTAACAAAATAAGTAGAGTCCAAAACCAAGGAATGCGAATCATAACTGGAAGCCTGAAGACAACGCCTATTAATGAACTAGAAAAGATCACTTGTTTACAACCAATGTAGGATAGAAGAGATAGCAGAGCCCAGCAACAAGCAGAAAAATTTAGAAGATTGACAGACCACCCTATGTACAACAGATTTAATGGTTTTGGAAAGGGAAGACTGAAGCGTAGCAACTTTGTAGAAACTGCAAAAGCGAAGGATTAGGGCAGATCCTATACTTAACATATCAACAGTCAAGCCCATACACAATGCACACAAGTTCCCAGCTTGGAGACAGCAGCAACTGCCTGAGATGATAGAAAACATTCCTGGTATTGAGAAAAAGAACACTCAGCATGAAACCGAAAGAAGAGAAATAACCCTAAACTACATAAAAGAACATTACCCAAGCAGGAATTGGACCCATGCATATACAGATGGATCAGCCAAAAATTCAATAGAGAATGGAGGAGGAGGAATTCTCCTAAATTTAAAAAATGGAGTGAAAAAAACACATTCAATGGCAACTGGAAAATTTTCAAGTAACTTCAAAGCGGAGGTAGAGGCTCTGAAAACTGCAGCATAAATGCTCCTGATGGAGGAAAATAAAGAGAAGCAAATAGCTATCTTCACAGATGCAAAGTCAGCTGTCTCAATACTCAAGAGCAATAACAGCACAGAACTAACTGACCTAAGAGCAGCACTCCATGGTCTATGCCAGAAATCCAAAAAAGTTGTAATACAGTGGATCCCATCACATTGCAGTATACCTGGAAACGAAGAGGCTGACAGACTGGCAAAAGAGGGCGGACGACTACCACAGCCTGACATAGACATAACCTATAATGAGGCAAAGAGGTTGATAAAAAGCACTTATAGAACCAAATGGGAATCAGAGCATCCAGGCCATCAGAAGGATGATGCATATTACAAACTCGACCGAAGAGAACAAGTAGCAATCTTCAGACTCCGCACAGGACATAACAGGCTGAAATACCACTTGTTCAATAAACTAAAGATAGGAGATACTGATGAATGTAATTGTAGAACTGGAAAAATGACAGCAAAACATTTGCTGCAGGATTGCCCAACGTATGCAGAACAGAGAAAGATATTTTGGCCCACACCTGCTTCATTTGAGGACAAGCTCTATGGAGATATCAACAAGCTCAAGTTGACCGCAGCTTACTTTAACTACATACAGGTTGACATTTAAAGGTGCATGAAGACCCAGAGGCATGAAATGAAATATTGCTTGGATAGCAAATCCATTATGTGGAAAGTCCAAATCGAAAGCTCGCTGTGTGGGCTTCATAAAAGGTGGAAAAGTGTCCTAGTGGCACGAAATGGAATATTGCTTGATAGCAAATCCATTACGTGGAAAGTCCGAATCAAAAGCCCATAGTGTGGGCTTCATAAAAGGTGGAAAAGTGTCCTAGTGGCATGAAATGGAATATTGCTTGGATAGCAAATCCATTACGTGGAAAGTCCGAATCGAAAGCTCACTGTGTGGATGTCATCTGCAGACTGCATACTTCTGGTTTCCGGAAGAACAGCCTATGGTGAACGGAAGGCCCAATATACGGAAGTGAGGCTAAGCAGCCATGTGCAGGACGTGACGATTCCTTGGGTGAGCCCAGTACCAGAGCGCTATGTATCGGCTCTGCAAGTATGGAAGCCTCCTTGGATGGCGGGGAATGCCCATGGTCTGCCCCTGCCTTCCCTTGAGGGATCTTTGGCTGTTCTATATGGACCAGCTGGGATGGGGGATAACACCACAACAGTGAGAGTCAAACGTCCTAAGAAACCCCCGGGAAGGTTAACCCGGTCAACAAATGCCCGCAGAAGTCGGATGTGTCGGCCTAACGGCGCAAGAACGCAGCTCTGCTGTAAACAGGCACAACGCAATCACATCCGAAAAAAAAACTCCGGATGAACGAAGAAGAAGAAGAAGAACAACACGATACAGAACTA
>JACEFZ010024715.1:0-126574 GCA_014155875.1 Cepaea nemoralis
GCTTATGTATCCTCTGAAGTATGGAAGCCCCTTGGTGGCGGGGAATGCCCATGGCTTTCCCTTCCCTTAGGGCTGACCAGGACTTTGGTGTTCTAATGGACCAGCGGGTGGGGGAAACAACCAAAAGTGAATCAAACTCCTAAGAAAACCCCGGAAGGGAACCCGGAACAAACCCCCAAATCGGAGTGGGCTAACGGGCAAAAACGACCTGGAAAAACAGACAAACGCAATCCCCCGAAAAAAAATCTGGATGCGGGAAGGAAAAGGTCTCCCTGCCCCTTTTGGCAAAGCCCTCGAAAAGAAGTAGATACACCCCAGGGACATTAGGAACGAATTCCTTCAAGCGGGCTTGGGAGGTATCGCCGGGAATGAACGGGGCCAGGCAGAAACTCTTGCATTTGATGTCTATGGGTACTTCCAGGATAAACAAGATACAGTTACGGTGGCTCTTACCTGGAGGATGCATATAATAGGGTCAGGTATGATCGGTTGATATACACACTGTTTGACATGGATGTCTGCCCTTGTATCGTCCAATGGGTTGCGGCAGTCCATTATGGGCGTCGAATTGCATTATCCATGGGTTCATGGACTTCTGACTCCTGTACTATTTTTACAACTGGGCTGTCTCGGGGATCTGCCATGTCCCCAATACTCTTTAATGTCTACAGCAGCACAGTCGCAGCTATTGAGACACCAGAAAATGGTAAATCTTGACGTTTGCAGATGATGTACTGGTGTGCAGACAAGGCAGAGACATTGAAAGTGTGGCTGAAGACTTACAAATGGCAGCAAACAGGGTGGCCGGCTGCGTAGCCGAGGGATTAGCTCCTTTCTCCGTTAACCCCGAATACTCTCGTGGTCGACGTGAGCGCACGAGAATTAGAAGTGGTTCGAGTCGCCCCAGTAACTTATGAGAGTATGGAGCCGGTCGCTCAGAAAGTCGTGGCGTGCTGATGAGCGTAATCTAGCCTAGGAATCAACATACAGCTGAAAAATGCTGGTGTTGACCGCAATATCCTGAAACAGGATGGAAACGCGGAAAAAAAAGTAAACAGGATGACAGAGTGGTGCATGAACAGGGGCCGTTATAAACCCAGACAAAGCATCGGTTGTGTGATACTCCCTGGATAACCGGATCTGCAAGGCAGACGTCCCAGGTATTATGTTGAATGGATGTCCTCTTAGTCGAGAGAGTAAATTGAAGTACTTGGGTATCACCTTTGACAGGTGTTTGTCTTTTAAGGATCATATGGAGATTTTGGTGGTGAAGGCTGGTAGGGGACTTAATGCATTGAGGGTGATGGCAGCAACCGGGGTAGATCAGAGGATGCTGTACAGGCTCTTTCAGCAGTTAATAATTTCTGTCATTGAGTATGCTTTGGGGCTGCTGACAGTATCAAAGAGAAAACCTGAAAGGTTGGAGCTAATACAGAAAGCTGCCATGCGGGTAATCCTGGGGTGCACAAAAGACACACCAATTATATGCATGAGGCATATCCTGGCGCTACCAACAATGACGGATAGGCATAGGGTCCTTCAGGCCAAATGGTACCTGAGAGTTGCCGCAGACAGGGATCACCCGCTGCATGAAGCCACGGACATGATCAAGGGCCATAGACTAAGACGAGACAGGTCATGGATGGCACAGGCAGAAACATCTATACGTCAGGTGTGTGATCTAGAAACCTTTAATCGTGAAAAAGAGTGGGGTAAAATACCGGAAGACATGACGGACTGGCACAGTGTAATAGTAACACGGGTCGGGATTGCAGGGAATGGGCTGCGGGCCGCACTGAGTTTGAGGTGCAACAGCTAATCCAGAGTAACACACATCAAGGTGACATGTCATCTACACCGATGGGACAGTGGTGAGAAACAGACGTAGTGGCTGGGGCTTTATTGCAAAGGCTAATGGACGAGTCTTGAAAAAGGAGAGCCTGGCATATGAGACTACGACCTCCAGCATGAGAATGGAGGTGGAAGCAGTAACAGCGACATTTCTTTGGTTAGAGGAGACCACTGGAACACACATTGTATTCATTACGGACTCAAAGAGCATACTTAGTAAGGTGAAGGAAGGAATGTTTCGTGTGGAATTGCTATCCTCGCTTCAGAGGTCACAGATTGTGAGAATTGTATGGATTTTTTGTCCTGGCCATGCGGGATTGCGGGGCGAATGAACAGTCTGATAGGCTGGCAGGAAATGCACCTCTGGGTGGTAGATCACCTATGAACAAGGGAGAGGTGGCCGTGCGCCTGTGGGACCAGGCGGAGATGCAGGTGAACAAGTGAGAACCCGTATGTGGAAAGAATGAGATTGCGAGGGCTGGCGGGGGGTGGGGGGGGGGGGGGGTCTTTAAGAATCTTAAAACAGCGATTTTTAAAACTTTCAGTCAGATAGCGGTAGGAACAATTAGTAGCATGACTCTTCGCTGACTGTTGAAAGAGGGGACTGAGCGCGTATGGGGAATGTCCTGAGTGCAGTGATGTCGGTTCTTAGCTCAAATAAAATCAAATCAAGGATAGATAGCGAGACATCAGATTGGTTTGACATCAAGCAAGGAGTCCGTCAGGGCTGTGTGCTGTCCCCCTGTTTGTTTAACCTGTACGCCGAAAATATAATGAGAAATGTCAGAGATGATATCTCCAGGGAGTAGTATGATGCCCTTAATAACAGTGGATATAAAATACCAGAGATTCTATATGCTGATGATACAGTATGGCTATACACAACACGGAATGGTATAGAAAAACTAATAATCACATCTCAAAAAAATAGTGAAAATCACAACTTATATCTTAACATAGCAACAACAACAATAACAACAACAACAACAACAACAACAACAACAACAACAACAACAACAACAACAAAAGATCATGCAGATAAAACTAATACGGAGCAAGAAAAACAATGGTGACACAATGACAGAAATAATAGATGAATATCTATTGGTCTTCTAAAACTAAAACAAGTGAATAAATTGTGGAGTCGGACATATAGATCTTCAAACCTCCCCCGATGTGTCTCCACCTTGCCGTGGTGGGGGAGCTTGAGTGTCCCGTTGACCCCATGTGCTTGCCGATGGGTGGAAACTACATATCGGACAGCGTATGGGATAGGGACCAGACTAAGAGAGACACAACCTGCTGCTCTGCAGGAGACTGAGGATAGCAGTCAAAAGTTTAAATCAGGCGCATGAAGGCAAATCTTGTTTCGGACAATACTCTAAGGCTCTCTGTCGAGGGTTTAGGCTGAACGCCTCTAAGCCACAGACCCTCGAATCTGAGAGTCGGGCTGATATCCACCTACCGAAAAATTGGAATCGAGATACTGAGCAAGCTACATGCCCAGTTCTGACACTTGTCTGAAGGCTCTCAGCTGAGGGATATGTTGGATTCCCGGATGAGATGGCCTGGCCGTTTCTCACTGACTGCTGCACGAAGGTAAGGTGCTGAGCCGGCAGCACATGTAGCCTACCTCGTGAGCGAGTACAAAAGTCAGTAAAATGCCCCAGTCGAAGGAAATGGTTACGAAAACTGTCTGTATCTAACTCATAGAGAGTGTAGATACAAGTGGAGAAACGTCTCAATAACGCGAAATGGAACGCACGGCGAGCGAACCTATTGCGTGGTCCAAAGTCAAAAGCAAAAGCTTACCGAGTGGATGTCGCCCGCAGTCTGACCGCCCCTGGAGCTCACTTGAGCGACCAGTGGCAAGCGAGATGCCCAATACATGGAAGTGAGGAACTAAAGCAGCCATGAGCAGGACGTGGCAACTCCTCGGGTGAGCCCAGTCTCGGAGCAATATGTGCCGGCTCTGCAATTATGGAAGCCTCCTTGGATAGCGAGGGACTGCCCATTGTCTGCCCCTGCCTTCCCTTGAGGGCCGACCGCGATGTCGTTGGTCGTTCTATCTTGACCAGCTGAGATGTGGGCGACATCACAACAGTCTAATGTGCCTCGAAATCAGAGGAAGGTTAACCTCATTAAAAAATGCCCGCCGGAAGTCGGAAGTGTCGTCCTACGGGTGGCAAACTAAAAATTGACACTACGCAATTACGTCCGAGTGAAATGTCTCGTCCGAATGTCTCTCGTGCTAGGAACAGCTCTGACTACCTAGTTTCCGAATGCCGCTCTTGTTCGGAACAGCTCTGACTAGGTAGTTTTCCGAATGTCCGCCGTGCCTGGAACAGCTCTGATGGGTACAGGGACAAGCACATGTCCGAAAACTCGCTTAGTGGAAACCAACCGCAGAGCTGACTGGTTTGTGCAGGAACGGCCCAGGGCGAGCGAAACGCCCAATATATTGAAGTGAGGAATTAAAACAGCCATGAGCAGGACGTGACGATTCCCTCGGTAAACCCAGCACCAGAGCGTTATGTGCCGGCTCTGCAATTATGGAAGCCACCCAGGATGGCGGAAAATGCTATGGACTGTCCCTGCCTTCACTTGAGGGATGACCGTGTAGTCTTCGACTGTTCCAACTAGACCAGCTGAGATGTGGACGGTACCACAAAAGTGAGTCTCCCAGGATTGCTAACCTGGTCAAAAATGCACGCTAAAAGTCGGATGTGTTGGCCTGAGGGTTTCGACCCGAGGGTGCCTAACCAGACACACCGCAATCACATCTGAAAAAATCACTCCGGATGAACGCAAAGAAGAAGAAGAAGATCTTCAAACATTAGATGTTTAAGAGCATGCATCTTTCCCATCGCATCACACGCCTGTGAGACCTGGACACTTACTAAACAAGCTGAACAGCGCATAAACGCCTTTGAATATACATGTTATAGACGAGTTCTAAGAATATCTTGGATACAGAAAAGAATAAATGCATCCATACGACAAGATCTGAATATTGAAGAAGGTAGCCTAATAAAGACGATAAAACAAAGAAAATTGAAATATTTGGTCACTTGAAACGTCATTAAGTTTAGAAAAAACAATAATGGAGGAGTATATGCCCGGGAAGAGAAGAAGAGGAAGGTCAAAGACAAAATGGGTGCAGAATGTGGCGGATGATCTCAAGATGGGTGTACCGGACGCGGGGCATCTTGCTTATAATCGGGAGGTTTTCCGGAAGGTTGTTAAGGGAGCGACATTCTGCAAAGGACATGCTACCAAATGAATGAATGAATAAATGTTGTTGTTTTTGTTGTTGTTGTTGTTGTTGTTGTTGGTGGTGGTGGTGGTGGTGGTGGTGGTGGTGGTGGTGGTGGTGGTGGTGGTGGTGGTGGTGGTGGTGGCGGCGGCGGTGGCGGTGGTAATGGTGATGGTGAAGGTGATGGTGGTGTTGTCTAAGATTAGTCTCATAAGTGATGTATGACAGAAATGTATAAAAGAGAGAAAATAAACAGAAGACAATTCAGTTCGCTTGTTCTTTCCGATATCCTCCCCTCCCTCCTCCCCCTCTAACAGGCGACGACTACCGACCACAAAAGAATCTTGTCCGTGCTGCACAATACACACGGCTCGTTATCAGCAGGTCTGGAAGAAGTCACACATTCGAGACGCAAACCCAACCCACATTTACAGGCTTTGTTTATCCTCCCCCACCACGCCTCTCCTCACAGAACACGTCAACTTGAGGAAACATTTAATTCCCCCGGGTCATACCCTTGCTCGGCGGCCCTGATACCCAGGTCCGAAAGGTAATCACATCACCAGAATGTATATTAGTTTCCCTGTCGGAATTCAAATATCTCTATTATATATCGCGGCTGGCTTCAAATGGGGCAAGATATTATGTTTCGTTCTTTCTCTCAAATTTCTTGTTGGCGAAAGATTGGGTCTATGATTGGAGACCGTTGGTGGTGAGGATTGTAACTTATGATTGTTCTTGTCTTATTTATGGATTTACAACTACGTGTGCATACCCACACAAGGAAACTTTAAAAATGGACGTACCTACCCACCCAAGGAAAGAACAACGTGATTCGCAATCCAGCATACCAGGTTTGAAATCAGCTGCAAGCGATCGGGAATAGACATGCTTGTGTTCATTTTTAGCAGTGGCATGAGTGTCGGTCGTTCATGAAAGCAAAGGTAACTACTGAACATAAATGTGTCTGCTAAACCAAAAACAGCTAACATGCTGGGGTTGATTGCGACGTCTGTAAGGACAACAAAAAAACTATTACAGTCAACCTCGGCTTGATTGTCGGGCCGAGGGTTCGAACCCCAGCCGCGGCAGATGTTTACACTGAGATGCTAGATGGACCCAGCTTACAATGAGTACCAGGAGATGTCTTGGGAAGTGCAGGCAGCCGGGTGACACTGGATACATCATCCACCGGGTACCGATTGGTGCACATAACTACGAGTTCTTCTTCTTCTTCTTCTTCTTCTTCTTCTTCTTCTTCTTCTTCTTCTTCTTCTTCTTCTTCTTCTTCTTCTTCTTCTTCTTCTTCTTCTTCTTCTTCTTCTTCTTCTTCTTCTTCTTCTTCTTCTTCTGCGTTCATCCGGATTTTGTTTTCGGATGTGACTGTGTTGTGCCTGTTTACAGTAGAGCTGCGTTCTTGCGCCGTTAGGCCGACACATCCGACTTCTGCGGGCATTTGTTGACCGGGTTAACCTTCCCGGGCAACTACGAGTTCAGGTCCTTATACCCACATCGTCTGAACGCGTATAAAAGGCTCCTCTATTTACCAGATACCAAACGTCAGACGTGTAAAAGGCTCCTCTATTTACCACATACCGAACTTAAGACGTGTAAATGGCTCCTATATTAACCAGATACCCAACGTCAGACGTGTAAAAGGTTCGTCTATTTACCACATACCGAACTTAAGACGTGTAAATGGCTCCTATATTTACCACATACCCACTTAAGACGCGTGAAAGGCTCCTCTATTAATCACATACCTAATGTCAGACGCGTGAAAGGCTCCTCTATTTACCACATACCCAACGTCAGACGTGTAAAAGGCTCCTCTATTTATCACATACCCAACGTCAGACGTGTAAAAGGTTCCTCTATTTCCACATACCCAACATCAGACGTGTAAAAGGTTCCTCTATTTATCACATACCCAACGTCAGACGTGTAAAAGATTCCACTATTTACCACATATCCAACGTCAGACGTGTGAAAGGCTCCTCTATTTACCACATATCCAACGTCAGACGTGGGATAGAGGCGTTACTACCAGCCATTACAGTAATATCCAACATGTTTGTGTGTCCATGGGCTCGCGCATACATGACAATGTAGATAGACATACATTAACATAGCACTGAAAATAGCAATCGATATAACCATATAAATGAAAACGTAAATGACAATATAAATACAATATGGCGTGAATTACAATGTGACTATAATCTAACGTAAATTGCTGCGTAAATAGTAAAGTGCACAGCAGTGTAAATAACAATGTCAGTACAATCTATTGTAAACGACAACGTAAATAGCAAAATAAATAGCCATGAATAGAAATTAAACCTGTCATTTACCAACACAATTCAATTACCAACATAAGTGTACCGAGTTTTATCCCATGTGGCTCTGTCTCTTTCCGCTTTCTGACAACATTTTTCACAGGAGACGAACTCTGTTGCTCTAGCGACGACGCCACGAAGGATCTCCCAATAAAATAACACCCATAAATCTAATGACGGAGTTCGGAAACAAATCCAAGCTTTCAGAATACGAAGCCAGCGGCTGGACCACTTCGCCACAAGCATGAGTACAAATCTGTTTACTTATCTAGTTCTTTTTAAGTGTTCTGAGCATTTTGTTCGTTGTGTGCGTTCGTTCGCTGTGAACTCAAGCCTAGTCCATACACACTGCATCTAGTATTACTGTACTAAAAGTTGCGTGTGGATTTTTTTTCCGCATATCCTTTATAGTACATCGCTGTCAACACCAGCATTTTACCGCAGTCGTTGATTTCTTGGCAAGTTTACCCTCAGTAGTTTGCCATTGCTTTCTGAGCGGCTGGCTCACTTATCCCGTATGTTACCAACGCGACGAGAACCGCTTTCAATTCTCGTGCGCTGCGTTACCCTGCGTGGATAAACGGGATTACGGAGAAAGTCGTTTAACCCCTCGGCCAAGCAGACCCTTATTACCAGTGTCCCTCGCCATCAGGTGAACCCACTCCGAATTCTGAGGTACTTGTAATTTACGTCCCCAAGTCAAGGTCGAGAAGTCAACATTTTGGTCCAAGTGTCCGGTGTAGGGGTTTGAACTCCCGGCTTCAGCACACAGAATGTTTAGGATCTCTCGTTCTTATCCATTCGGTCATATTGACCAATCCAATCCAATTATGTCCACATCTCTTCCCCCCCCCCCCCCCCCCCCCCCCCCACTCGCACGCGGACATCAAAGTCGGTTTCTCAAATGAAAATAGTTGCTACTTTTTGGCTCATGAGATTCTCCTACAATGTTTTTATAGAACGAAGTCGGTTGATGATACATTTATCCCACTGTGGAGTACCCGGAAACGACAGAGCTGATCAATTGGCTAAGGAAGGGGCCAAAGAAGAACAGCCTGATGTGCCCGTTACATACCACCAAAAGAAAAGAATGATCAAATCAGTCAGAAAGCCACCAAAACCTGCTCAAGATGACTACCATGTTATGGACAGACCAGAACAAGTCATTATTCTGCGCCTCAGAACAGGGCACAATAGATTACGCAACCACATGTATACAAAATTCAAGATTGGTGAATCAGCCATGTGCACATGTGGATTGGCGTCGCAGACAGCAGAACACATAATCCAAGACTGCCCAAAATATAACATATCTAGGCAAACCTTCTGGCCTAGAGAGACGACAGTGGAAGATAAACTCTATGGACCGCTGTGTGAACTGAAAAAGACAGTTAAATTTATACAAGAGATAGCATTGCAGTTATAGACATATTTCAAGCGAACGAAAGAAGAAGAAGATGATACATTTGTTTGCCTTGATTGTTGTCAGTTGGGCAGGACTATGATGCGACTGAGATATCACTCAAAATGCTCTAATCTGTCTTCTCCACCACCATCATCATCATGTGGCAGGTCCCTCACAGAGCGACGCACTCATCATGGCTGTCTATTTTGTGTGATATTCACTGGCACAGGAATGGAGCATAATGGGGACGACCCGTTGCCGTGAAGTTGGAACCACAACTAACTAACTAACTAACTAACTAACTAACTAACTAACTAACTAACTAACTGGCTAGCTAGCTAACTAACTAACTAGCTAGCTAGCTAACTAACTAGCTAACTAACTAACTAACTAACTAGCTAGCTAGCTAGCTAACTAACTAACTAACTGCGATTGTTGTCAGTTGGTTGTGTCAGGTCTTAGTCAGATATGACTGAGCTACCGTATAACAGTAGACGGTACTACCTGCTTTCTGTTAGCGCCGAATGTTGGGCGGCGCTTACCAAACCCTACACCCCACATTGTGCCAACGGCTTCTAGCGGAAGAGCGCAATTGGGAGGGTACAAGCCTTACCCTGGTGCGAGGAAATGCAAGCTAAAGACAAAATGTCATGGCAGGGCAGACCAGGCCCTAAGCCTTGGTTGGCGGCTGGTCTAGGATCGAAGCTCCGACAGGCGGACAATTAGAGCATTGCTTTGCTGATCCGGCAGCTTCTGCAGCTTGTCTTGTTCCAGGTGTAGAGGTGTTGCCTTTCCTCTGGAGTGAACTAGGCAGGCCGAGAGAGGGATCATGCTGCATGGGCAACACATGATCTCTATATTTTAGCCCAGGCTTTGTGCTATGGAGAGGCAATAACTCCATCCCTTACAAACTATCGTCTGTCAAGACGGCAAGGTGTCAATGATGTCAGCTGGGCAGGACTGTATAATGCAACTGAGATTGTTGTAAGTACACACGGAACCCTGGGCATGAAGGCTCATGAGGCAGGGAAACTGGCGAGAGGTATGAGAAACTTGTCGGCAGCCATGATAAGCTCGTCGCTCTGTGATGGACCTGTCACACGATAATGATGGTGGTGGAGTAGATAGATGAGAGCAGGATAGTGTGACACATTTTTAGGTAGCTAGTTGACCATACGTCAAAGTACAACAATGCAGCCGTAGCCTGACATTTTCTAATTTATTCCTTGATTTCAACTGCTTTCCTTTATTTACATGTATGTGGTAGTTGTAGTAGGCCTCTTTCAGTCCTGTAGGACTATAGAGTTGTGCCTTTGAGAAGGTAACTGACAGCACCGCTGGTGACAATGCGAGATTGACAATCTCTGTCACAGTTTCCGCATCTGTAAGACGAGGCTGTTCCCGCAGCAAGTGGCTGCATTTTGTGCTTGTGCCTCCTATCCTCAGTTTGTTAGATCAGATTGCGCTCAAAGAGCACAAGTCCGTTTTGTAATTTCTTCTCCAGGTATGAGCTTTGGTTAATTCTGATGAATATATTTCCCGTGCTTATTTTTAATTGTCACAAAAAAATTTATAATCCAATCCAATATATCCGTACCCCGTGACCTGTACCGGATGTGAACCTTGAACTTCCCTTTCCGCTTCAACCTCTACTTGGCTTCACACGTGTGAGTTTTCTCTGCACATTTTAATTATTTGGGCTAAAATATATCACGACTTGCATTGGTTTTGTGGTTATTATTTTAAATATATTGTGAGTAAATGTGACACGTAATCATTTTATCAAATAATTGAACGCTTGTTTTAGAAACAATTAAATTTATGTTCGAGAAAAGTGATAACCAATTATCGATACAAGGAAACGCATGTGGTGAGATGCCTGCCGGTTTTCGTGGGCACTCGATGCGACATAGTAATTAATTGTAAACACGGTGTATGTAATCAGTTATGCTCACATATTTGTGTGAAACGTAGCTTGGTCAATGCACACTTTATACCGTTAAAAAAAAAAGTGTATATGTACTTTTGGCACAACTCGGAACGATGGCCCCAAATTATTTATGGTTTCAAATTTTCTTGTCTAGTGCGTCTTCCAGTCTCTACTTCTTCTCCTTCTGTGAGCCCCAAATAATACTACATGTGTTTAGTTATGTAGCTGTTTCAGTGGGCTCTAGTGATTCCCTAATTGATTTCCTGTGTGTAATAAATACGCTTACAGGGCCTCATGTCATTTCCAGGGCGATGTTATCTCTTACGTTTGAGAGTATCCTCGTCTGCTAGACCGATTGACGTTTGAGAGTATCGTCATCTGCTAGACCGATTGACATTGAGAGTATCATCTCTGCGGGACCGATTGACGTTTGAGAGTATCGTCTCTGCGGGACCGATTGACGTTTGAGAGTATCGTCATCTGCTAGACCGATTGACATTGAGAGTATCATCTCTGCGGGACCGATTGACGTTTGAGAGTATCGTCATCTGCTAGACCGATTGACATTGAGAGTATCGTCGTCTCCGGGACCGATTGACATTGAGAGTATCGTCTCTGCGGGACCGATTGACGTTTGAGAGTATCGTCGTCTGCTAGACCGATTGACATTGAGAGTATCGTCTCTGCGGGACCGATTGACATTGAGAGTATCGTCGTCTGCTAGACCGATTGACGTTTGAGAGTATCGTCATCTGCTAGACCGATTGACATTGTGAGTATCGTCTCTGCGGGACCGATTGACATTGAGAGTATCGTCGTCTGCTAGACCGATTGATGTTTGAGGGTATCGTCATCTGCTAGACCGATTGACATTGAGAGTATCGTCTCTGCGGGACCGATTGACATTGAGAGTATCGTCGTCTGCTAGACCGATTGACGTTTGAGAGTATCGTCATCTGCTAGACCGATTGACATTGAGAGTATCATCTCTGCGGGACCGATTGACGTTTGAGAGTATCGTCATCTGCTAGACCGATTGACATTGAGAGTATCGTCGTCTCCGGGACCGATTGACATTGAGAGTATCGTCTCTGCGGGACCGATTGACGTTTGAGAGTATCGTCATCTGCTAGACCGGGTTCCAAATGTTGCTGTATGTAGCCGAGGCGCGGTGTTGGGGTGAGCGCCCAACATTGCTCAAATACCTCAATGGCTCGTGAATACATAACCTATGCAGCAAAAGTCCAACTCCTGGCCTTCACGTGGCGGGCCTGTTTAAACTAACAGGAGAAGGGGCGACGGCGAGTCTCTGGCGCCGGAAAATAACCAGTATGCTCTAGATGTGTATGCACGGACATGCATGCGCAGACAGGCGTGTGCGCGCGTACACATCTACACTCGAGTGAGACCACAGTCTGCTCTAGCAAAGAAAGGTGCTGAAGACGGAGGCAACCAGCCAAGAGGCGCACCACAGAAATCAGGATGCCACGCAATCACGCAAAATGGAATATGTCGACTACTGCTAATCGTTATGGTGCTCGCCCTGCTTTGGACCCCCAGGCAGGTGCAGTGCCGGGCCCTATGTCTCGAAAGGGTCCAACCCCAACTACTGGAGGTCCTTCTCAGATGTCCTGTGGAGCCAGGGGACATGAGAATAGGACGACTGGCCATACTAAACTAAGACTTAAAATAATGCACTGGAATGCGGAGGGAGTCAGCAACAAAAAAGTTGAATTAGAAAACATCCTGGACAAAGAGAAAGTAAGCATATGTTGCTTGCAAGAAACTCACCTCAATGAAAATATAGCCTTCAAAATCAGAGGCTACCAGTGTTACCGATCTGACCGAAAGAACAGGCGAAAAGGTGGGATACTGACCCTTGTAAGAAATAACATCATGGCTTCCCAAATCAAAGTCTACATGGAAGGGGCTGAGTATCAGACACTTAAACTTAAGACAGGTAATACAGATCTACATCTGATCAATTACTACTGTCCAAGTGACCGCCCACAGGCACTGGACACTCTACCACTAAAAGAAAAAATGATTGTGTGTGGCGATTTCAACAGCCACTCGCAGAGCTGGGGCTATGATCACATGGACCAGAGAGGAGAGAGACTGGAAGACTGGCAAGATGAGAATAGATTCATGTTGATTAACAAGCCGTCCGACCCACATACTTTCTACTCGAGATCATGGCACTCTTCAACTACACCTGACCTGGCTTTTCATTCACCAGACCTGGAGTGGAACATTACACGAACTGTTGGGAAACAACTTGGTGGCAGTGACCATCGGCCAGTCTTTCTAACCGTAGAAAATGAGCTTGTAAGTGAAAGCAGCACCCTCTCGAGGTGGAACTACAAGAAAGCAGACTGGGCAATGTACAAGCATCGCACCAGCATACTGGTTAGAAACCTGAACACTGAGAAAGACATAAATAAAGCAGTTGAAGAGTTTGGGAAATGCATACTACAGGCAGCGCGAGAAACAGTACCAAGAGGAGCCCGTAAACAATATAAACCCTACTGGAGTAGTGAACTGGAACAGTTGCATAATGATGTTGAAGTGTGTAGAAAGCAAGCAGAGGCCACACCCAGCCAAGAGCACCACAATAAATTCCAGCATGCAAAAGCCAAATTTCAAAGGGCCAAGCTGCAGGCTAGACGGAAAAGCTGGCAGGAGAAAACGGAGTCTCTGAACTTTGAAAGAGACACAAGGAAATTGTGGAAGCTAATAAAACAGCTTAATGACGAGGGCACAGGGAGAAACTCAAAAATTGCACTACATAAAGATGGAAAAATCTTAACAAGAAAGCAAGCAGCTGACCATTTTGCGGACTCGTTCGCACAAGATAGCAATATCAAAATTAGTCCAGAGAATCAACAAGAGATTCGAGAGAAACGACAACATACAGGACAGAAGGAAATAGTACATGAGGTTCTGGAGGCACCCATCACAATCAGCGAACTGGAGCTAGCCATATCAAAACTGAAAATGAGAAAGTCACCAGGAGCTGATGGTATCTCCAATGAAATGATCAGGAACCTAGGAACAGAGGCCAAAACAAAGCTGTTGCAGATCTTCAATAACAGCTGGACCTTAGGCAGTGTTCCACAAGCCTGGAGAGAAGCAATCATGATACCCCTCCTAAAATCAGGGAAAGATGGTTCCATTGCCTCTAGCTACAGACCAATTAGCCTCACCAGCTGTCTCTGCAAAACACTGGAGCGCATCATCAATCACAGACTGCAGTGGTACATTGAAAGTAAAAACATCCTTGTGCCACAGCAGGCTGGCTTTAGGCAGTGCTACTCTACGGAAGATCAGACAACCTACCTCTCTCAAGAAATTGAGGATGCATTCCAAGAGAAGAAGCTGGTGCTTGCGGCATGGATAGATCTGAAGAAAGCCTTTGACAAAGTCTGGAAAGAAGGTCTGATGAAGAAACTGAGAAACTGCAAAGTCAATGGAAGAATGTACAAATGGGTGAAAGCATACTTGCACAACAGAAGAGCCCGAGTACAGATAGACGGACTCAAGAGCAAGAAAGTACTACTGCGCCACGGTGTCCCCCAGGGCGGAGTCTTGTCCCCCACACTTTTTCTAATCTTCATCAATGATCTTGTTGCTCACCTACCGCATGGAATTAAAGCGGCAATGTACGCCGATGACCTGGTTCTATGGAGCACAAATGAATATGCATCAGTGGCCACCAGATTGCTACAAAGAGCTGTAGATACATTTGCTGCATGGGCAAATAGATGGTGTGTCAGCATAAACACTGACAAGTGCAGCACCACCCTATTTACCCTCTCTCCAAAACAAAAGGCAGGGATCATCCAGATAAATGGAACACCCCTAAGAGAAGATAAAGAACCAACATACCTTGGAGTAACATTTGATGGCAAGCTGACATGGAGAAAGCACATCAACAAAGCAGTAGCAAAAGCCAGAAGGAAAATAGCCATCCTGAGAAAGCTAAGTGGAACCACATGGGGAGCCAGTACGAAAATACTTAGCAAAGTTTACCAACAGAGCATACGACCACACCTGGAATATGGGTCAACTGCGTGGTGTTCAGCATCAAATACCACACTACAAGAGCTGGACAAGGTGCAAAATCAAGCACTTAGAGTCACCACAGGAGGGATGAGATCAACCCCTATAGTGGAAATGGAGAAGATGGGGAAGACACAGGCACTGAGTGAGCGCAGAGATACGAAAACGCTAATACAAGCAGAAAAGTTCCTCAGCTTGCCAGGCCACCCTATGAAGAACAGATTTGAAAACCTAGCTATGGGGCGGTTGAAAAGAAGTAGTTTTATCCACCAGGCCAAACGACTCTGCAGAGAAACCATTGATCTGCCCACAGTTGGTATCCCCCTAACAACTATTCCAGAGCGAACTCCATGGAAAGATGAGCATAGACTATCATTACAAATCCAGACAAAAGTGAGAGGAATATTTGACAAGGAAGAACAGAACAGTGTGCAGCGCAGAACAGCCACTCTCAGCTTCCTTGATGAAGAATACCCACAGGACCTCTGGATCCGAGTCTACACAGATGGGTCAGCACAAAATGCTGTTCGAAATGGAGGAGCGGGAGTGTACATAGAATACCCAAATAATACTAGGGACACAGCCAGAGTACCGACAGGAAAGTACTGCCATAACTATGATGCCGAAATTGAGGCAATCAAGATAGCAACAGAGAAATTACTAAATAACAGCAATGGTACACAACCTGTGGTGCTACTAACAGATGCAAAATCAGTACTCGAGGCGCTCCTCTCTGGGAAATTGCCAGTACTAAGGACACTACTTTCTGAACTTAGCAGTCAGCATAAAGTCACCATACAGTGGATACCATCCCACTGTGGAGTACCCGGAAACGACAGAGCTGATCAATTGGCTAAGGAAGGAGCCAAAGAGGAACAGCCTGATGTGCCCGTTACATACCACCAAAAGAAAAGAATGATCAAATCAGTCAGAAAGCCACCAAAACCTGCTCAAGATGACTACCACATTATGGACAGACCAGAACAAGTCATTATTCTGCGCCTCAGAACAGGACACAATAGATTACGCAACCACATGTATACAAAATTCAAGATTGGTGAAACAGCCATGTGCACATGTGGATTGGCGTCGCAGACAGCAGAGCACATACTCCAAGACTGCCCAAAATATAACATATCTAGGCAAACCTTCTGGCCTAGAGAGACGACGGTGGAAGATAAACTCTATGGACCACTGTGTGAACTGAAAAAAACAGTTCAATTCATGCAAGAGACGACATTGCAGATATAGACATATTTCAAGCGAACGAAAGAAGAAGAAGAAGAATCTGCTAGACCGATTGACATTGAGAGTATCATCTCTGCGGGACCGATTGACGTTTGAGAGTATCGTCATCTGCTAGACCGATTGACATTGAGAGTATCGTCGTCTCCGGGACCGATTGACATTGAGAGTATCGTCTCTGCGGGACCGATTGACGTTTGAGAGTATCGTCGTCTGCTAGACCGATTGACATTGAGAGTATCGTCTCTGCGGGACCGATTGACATTGAGAGTATCGTCGTCTGCTAGACCGATTGACGTTTGAGAGTATCGTCATCTGCTAGACCGATTGACATTGAGAGTATCGTCTCTGCGGGACCGATTGACATTGAGAGTATCGTCTCTGCGGGACCGATTGACATTGAGAGTATCGTCGTCTGCGGGACCGATTGACATTGAGAGTATCGTCGTCTGCGGGACCGATTGACATATGAGACGTTTGAGTTGATCGTCAGAACCACCATAATCACTTATTAGTGTAACTATCATATAATGAGGATGGTTGACTGCTAGACCAATCGATGCATACAATAAAAGTTTTTGGACCTGGAGGACACTCACTGCCGTTGGCACTAAAAAGACATGGATATACACTTCGACGGCAGTGAGGGCCCTCTGGGCCCATAAACTTTTATTGTATGCATTGATTGGTCTAGCAGTCAACCATCCTCAATTTGAGGTTATCTCAATATATTTGACGTTTGAGAGTATCGTCTGCTAGACCGACTGACATTCGATGTTGATCGCCAGAACAACCATAATCACTTATTAGTGTAACAATCATATAATTGAGGATGGTTGACTGCTCGATTGATCGATGGATACAATAACAGCTTTTGGGCCTGGAGGACCCTCACTGACGTCGGTACTACATGACATGGATATACACTTTGATGGCAGTGAGGACCCTCTGGGCCCAAAAACTTTAATTGTATCCATCGATCGGTCAGCAGTCCACCATTTTCAATTATATGATTCTTTGTTTCACTAATAAGTGATTATGCGTCACAAAGAACATGTTTTCGGACAGTATATGCGACTCTTGTGCCACAATTTCAGCATATAATTGTCATATTCATAGGTATTTTAATTTTCTCGGTTTCATATTTTTGTTGGTAGTTTATATTTTGTATTATATCAGCCAATGAGGCCTTGTAAAGGATGCATTTTATGCTAAATAATTTGGGGCTGTCATTGGAGCAGTGCCTGATTTTGTCCTGTTTTGGAGTTTTCAATTGTAACACTTGAACTGAATGTGCCTTGAAATATGTCAAACCACCTTCATAAAATCAGAGATATTTTTATTGTCCGATATCATTTTAGTGTCAGTAAATACACTAAAGGAAATGGAAGAGGTCAACAGAGCAGGATAGTTTGTGGCACAGCAAACAAAGAAGGGCTGCAATAACTAAAACTGCTTTAAATTACTATTCGAAAACAAACCTAGCAGCTGTATATAATTACAATAGGGTATAGATGTAATACAAGTATTAATATTCTGAGTGGACATCAGATTAGTATAAAAATACCAAATAACGTCCATTTTAAAGATATTTGGACCATGGGCACCATATATATTTTACTATGCAGACGGTTGAAACATGGTATGGTCATGCTCTGGTTTCAATAACGTGCCGCAGCCAAACTACAACTGTAACAACTTGTACATCACATTCTGTGTGCTTGTTAAAATTGTCGCCAATTGTTCGTTAACTAGTAATGTTTTTGCATTGTTGGCAAGATGTATATTAACACGAAGTGCAAAGCGCACAAGTAAAATTCACGCATTCAGTAGAATGTACTGAAAACATAATTTAAAATGTAAAATAGCTGGCATCTGCGCCATTGAGGGTGCATAGATACATTACGGCCAATAAAAGGCTATAATGAAACAGATTTGGAAAGAATAGGCAACAAGAACGGCTGAACTTTTACTCACACATTTGCTTGGATTGCTTATGTACACTCCTGCATTGTGACTTTCTGTGAATTTTTTCTGTGTGCTGAGTTTTGGGTCATCAGGTAAAAAATAGTCTGGCAACAGCTTTAATATGCAATGATAGATGTAAAAAAAATAGCTAAAACGGTTGCAGATTAAAAAGGTGCATGACTTTGCCATCAACACCGGTGGATTTTCTAAGCAATTTTGTGTGCAATAGATAACCATTGCTTTCCTGCAGAATTTACATAGCCAATGGATTTTAAGCTCAAGATCTGTGTACAAAAGTGTATATCTGTGTATAAAAGATCATACGTTGTTAGTAAATGGATTTTAACAAGCTAAAACTGGGTGTAACAGATGAAATTATCAATTTAAAATGTTTGCAGCAGACACTAACATTGTAAAATAGATGCAGAAGAAACATTAAAGAGCAAACTAAATGGCAAAGTATAGTTAAATTTTTAAAAAAGTATGTATTTTGGAAGTGTCTATTCGCAGGTCCCTGCGAATAAACAAAATGTCTATTCGCAGGGCACAGTTGGTCACGTGATTTAACGTAAGTTTGCGGCTATATTATACATTTTCGTTGATTGAAAAACGTGTCGTCAGTGGCATAGTTGATAGTGTCCCCGCCAGATGGGTGGGAGCTCGAGGTTCGTTTCCTTGCGGACATTTTTATAATTGTTCAGCAATTAATTGGATGAAAGTCAAATGTCAATTGTTCGTTTCCTTGCCGGACATTTAAAAAAAAAAATCAGCAATTCATTGGGTGAAAATCAATCCTTCATCTCTTTGGGTATTTAGAATTGTGTTGTTTAAAGTGAGTGTAATTTAGTTAGTACCAGTTTCTCCAGTATTGGTCCTCGTTGCTTTGCACTACGGCAATTCCAATACCCAACCCACACATTTTTGAGTCCCAAACGATCCGTTTTCCTTCTACCTCTTCTGGCTCCAGCCCTCTTCTTCCTTTTCGTTCCCCCCTCTCCCCTACCTCTTCTCCTCCGCTTCATTCTCTCCCCGCTGGCTGTTGTCAAAAGTATCGAGCACAAAGCACGTACTCCGTTGCTTCGACGATAATTCTTTGTAATATTCAAAGTTGGTTAGGTAGGTGGGTAGTTAGACACGAAAGTGGTTAAGTAGGCAGGTAGGTGGGTAGTTAGACACGAAAGTGGTTAAGTAGGCAGGTAGGCAGGCATACAGACATGCGGACATATAGAGAGGCATACAGACATCTCTCTCTCTTGTCTATCACTTTTATGTCTTTCAACACATCTTTCTCATATCTCTGTCTCGCACACTATCTTCATTATCTATCTCTCTTCTCTCTTTTCAACCCGCTTCACACATACCATGTTTTCCTTCACTTTATATGCGTAGCATTTCCTTGTTTATTTGTTAATTCATGAGGCCAGTCAGTCGAAAGCAGTCAGTCAAAAATTGAATAAAGCGTCTATTCGCAGGGCCCTATGTGCTGGTCACGTGATTATTCCCGGTGTAGGGCCCTGCGAATAAAGCGTCTATTCGCAGGGCCCTGCGAATAAACTCCCATATATTTTTAAACTGCGTATAATGAACATAACATTTTAAAGTCTTAGTGTGTATATTTCCCATTTAACTAAAATTGTATTTCTGTGGACAGGTTTTAACCGTTACCCTCAACTAAAGCACACAAGATGTCCGGAGGTCTAGAAGTACTCTCCGTCAAGGAGGAGGATATGCTCAAGCTGCTGGCCGCTGGAGCACACCTTGGATCCACCAATGTTGACCATCAGATGCATCAGTATGTCTTCAAGCGCAAGCCTGATGGTAATTCATTGTCTTCCACATGAGCATTGATTTCAGTATAATCCCATCTCTTGTAATGATTTTACAGCAGGCGTTTCTGAGTCTGCTGCTTTTCTTTAAGAAAGAATCTGTGATGTGATGTTCACCAATTGTGGTCCAGTTTGTTTTGAATGTTAGGGTATATCTCACCTTGTTTCCGGGTGTCTCTCTTCTTGCTGCCTTGACTAGGTCTGGACGCAGTACTCCCTGCACTCCCTGTTGAAATGAATGTTTTGGCAAATAAGCGGTTTATGGTACAGATTTTATAGGTTATCTGTGCCCAGCACTCATTAGTAGCATTCTAACTGCAGCTGTCCCAGCCTTTTCTGGGTTTTAGAATGTTTTCGTCTATGACCTTTCTGGAGCCTGTAATGTCGTGCCCTACGAAACCCTCAGGAAGGTTAATGCGGCCAAGAAATGCCGGAGAAGTCAGATTTATCAGCCAGAAAGGTGCAAATATTGCAGCTCTGGTTTAATCCTTTACAGGGCACATGATTTTACTTTTTGTAACTTCTTCTTCGGACGTGATTGCATTGTGCCTGTTTACAGCAGAGCTGCGCTCTTGCGCCGTTAGGCACACACATCCGACTTCTGTGGGCATTTGTTGACCGGGTTAACCTTCCCGGGCTTTTCGTAACTGAACGGGCAAGATTTTTCCGGTTGTCGGTCAGATTTTATTACGTTAGTAAACACATCAAATCTAAGCTGAACGGGTTTGTTAAAATTACAATCAAAACTGAAGGAAAAATGAAGGCAGATTTATTAATTTACTCACGTGTTAAAGAAATAACCCATTGTTGCCTGCATTTCGGTTTTATTTGTTGGAACCCATGCTCAATCATTTATCTGTTCAATCTTTTTGTCTAGCATACTCATTGGTTTGATCAGCAATCGTTTTAAATCTCATAGATCTGAAATATGTACACTGCTAGAGTGGGAACTTTACTTCTGGGCTCTCGGTAGCCATAACTGCCTGGTTAATATGTGCTTGCTCATTTAACGATGTTACATTTTAAACATGTCATGTGACAGTGCCTTCGCTGAACACTTGTATTTACATTCATTTTGTTTACTGTAGGCATCTTCATCATCAACCTGAAGAAGACCTGGGAGAAGCTGTTGCTGGCGGCTCGTGCTATTGCAGCCATTGAAAACCCAGCTGACATCTGCGTCATCTCAGCTCGCCCATACGGACAGAGGGCTGTCCTGAAGTTTGCCTCATCAACCGGCTCCACCCCCATTGCTGGACGTTTCACCCCTGGAACATTCACCAACCAGATCCAGGTAAGGGGGTGTTTAGTGTGGCTGTAGGGAGATATCATAGAAGTCGGTAACTTTGTCATGATTGTCTGTACTCCTTACCAAATCTGACATTTATAATTTTACCCATACAAGGTGTTTGTAGTCTCACTACACTTTGTATGTATAAAAATTATTAATTTATCTGTATACTTTTACTATTGTTTGTTATTTAACATGACAAACGTATTTCTGAATTCAATTTTCATATCTGTCTATCCCGGGAAGGCTAACCCGGTCAACAAATGCCTGCAGAACTGAAAAATCACTATGGGTGAACAAAGATATCCCTCTGTGACCTGGCAGTACATTTTACAATTCATTTTGGAATTTACTGTAAATGAGAAAATACTGTTAGATATGTATTTTTCTAAAAATCTACAGTATTTGTCTTGCATGTTTGCATCTCATTATTGTTTGTCAATGCTAGTGTCTGTTGGAATTTTTCTACATGGACCTCATCATACTCAGAAAATGAATTTTCATGGCGATACCATGGCTGATCATTTTTGAAGACTAAATTTTTAAATGTTAATGTTGCGTTACATTGATCATGTTTTTCAAATTGAGTACTAAGTACCATAACAGTTAGATAGACCTTGAAAAACCAAAGCTAATGGTACCTCAATGAAGCCTGTATGTCAATTCTTCTTCTTCGTTCATCCGGAGTTTTTTTTTCGGATGTGATTGCGTTGTGCCTGTTTACAGCAGAGCTGCGTTCTTGCGCCGTTAGGCCGACACATCCGACTTCTGCGGGCATTTGTTGACCGGGTTAACCTTCCCGGGGGTTTCTTAGGACGTTTGACTCTCACTGTTGTGGTGTTATCCCCCATCCCAGCTGGTCCATATAGAACAGCCAAAGATCCTGGTCAGCCCTCAAGGGAAGGCAGGGGCAGACCATGGGCATTCCCCGCCATCCAAGGAGGCTTCCATACTTGCAGAGCCGATACATAGCGCTCTGGTACTGGGCTCACCCAAGGAATCGTCACGTCCTGCACATGGCTGCTTAGCCTCACTTCCGTATATTGGGCCTTCCGTTCACCATAGGCTGTTCTTCCGGAAACCAGAAGTATGCAGTCTGCAGATGACATCCACACAGTGAGCTTTCGATTCGGACTTTCCATGTAATGGATTTGCTAGCCAAGCAATATTCCATTTCGTGCCACTAGGACACATTTCCACCTTTTTTGAAGCCCACACAGTGGGCTTTTGATTCAGACTTTCCACGTAATGGATTTGCTATCCAAGCAATATTCCATTTCGTGCCACTAGGACACTTTTCCACCTTTTATGGAGCCCACACAGTGGGCTTTTGATTCGGACTTTCCACGTAATGGATTTGCTATCCAAGCAATATTCCATTTCGTGCCACTAGGACACTTTTCCACCTTTTATGAAGCCCACACAATGGGCTTTTGATTTGGACTTTCCACGTAATGGATTTGCTATCCAAGCAATATTCCATTTCATGCCTCTGGGTCTTCATGCACCTTTAAATGTCAACCTGTATATAGTTAAAGTAATCTGCGGTCAACTTTAGCTTGTTGATATCTCCATAGAGCTTGTCCTCAAATGAAGCAGGTGTGGGCCAAAATATCTTTCTCTGTTCTGCATACGTTGGGCAATCCTGCAGCAAATGTTTTGCTGTCATTTTTCCAGTTCTACAATTACATTCATCGGTATCTCCTATCTTTAGTTTATTGAACAAGTGGTATTTCAGCCTGTTATGTCCTGTGCGGAGTCTGAAGATTGCTACTTGTTCTCTTCGGTCGAGTTTGTAATATGCATCATCCTTCTGATGGCCTGGATGCTCTGATTCCCATTTGGTTCTATAAATGCTTTTTATCAACCTCTTTGCCTCATTATAGGTTATGTCTATGTCAGGCTGTGGTAGTCGTCCGCCCTCTTTTGCCAGTCTGTCAGCCTCTTCATTTCCAGGTATACTGCAATGTGATGGGATCCACTGTATTACAACTTTTTTGGATTTCTGGCATAGACCATGGAGTGCTGCTCTTAGGTCAGTTAGTTCTGTGCTGTTATTGCTCTTCAGTATTGAGACAGCTGACTTTGCATCTGTGAAGATAGCTATTTGCTTCTCTTTATTTTCCTCCATCAGGAGCATTTCTGCTGCAGTTTTCAGAGCCTCTACCTCCGCTTTGAAGTTACTTGAAAATTTTCCAGTTGCCATTGAAATGTGGTTTTTTTCGCTCCATTTTTTAAATTTAGGAGAATTCCTCCTCCTCCATTCTCTATTGAATTTTTGGCTGATCCATCTGTATATGCATGGGTCCAATTCCTGCTTGGGTAATGTTCTTTTATGTAGTTTAGGGTTATTTCTCTTCTTTCGGTTTCATGCTGAGTGTTCTTTTTCTCAATACCAGGAATGTTTTCTATCATCTCAGGCAGTTGCTGCTGTCTCCAAGCTGGGAACTTGTGTGCATTGTGTATGGGCTTGACTGTTGATATGTTAAGTATAGGATCTGACCTAATCCTTCGTTTTGCAGTTTCTACAAAGTTGCTACGCTTCAGTCTTCCCTTTCCAAAACCATTAAATCTGTTGTACATAGGGTGGTCTGTCAATCTTCTAAATTTTTCTGCTTGTTGCTGGGCTCTGCTATCTCTTCTATCCTGCATTGGTTGTAAACAAGTGATCTTTTCTAATTCATTAATAGGCGTTGTCTTCAGGCTTCCAGTTATGATTCGCATTCCTTGATTTTGGACTCTACTTATTTTGTTAAAGTTTGACTTAGCTGCTGTTGCCCAAGCTGCAATGCCATATTCCAGTACTGGCCTCACCCGTCCAGTATATAACTTCTTGAGAACTTTCTCATCTGCTCCCCATGTTGTACCAGCAAGCTTTTTCATGATTGCCATTCTTTGCCTTGCTCTTGTTCGATTTTTCTCAACCTGTGTCTTCCATGTCAGGCGACGATCAAAGGTGACTCCTAGATAGTTTGGATTTTCTTCATGGCGCAATATTTTTCCATTCAATACCAGCTTAGGTTGCTGAGTTTTAGTTGAGAGGGAGAACACTGTGCATGTTGTTTTCTCCTCACTTATCTTCACTAGCCATGATTTTGACCAGTCCTCTAGCGCTAATAGGGCTTGCTGTATTCTGCTGTTAGCTGTACTAATATATTCTTCAGATGTCCATATGGCTAGGTCATCTGCAAAGGATGATGTGTGTACTCTGGCTGGAAAATTTTCTGTGATGTCGTTTATATATGCTAGGAATAATGTTGGTGAAAGAACTCCTCCTTGGGGGACACCTTGCTCCAACAGCATCATTTTGCTGGTTTGTCCTTGTACTTTTGTCCTGGCAGTTCTGTTCTCAAGGTAGTGGCTGATCCATTTGTACATTTTCCCGCAAACATGCATTTTTTGCAGTTTTACTTTCAGTCCTTCCTTCCATACTTTATCAAATGCTTTTTCTAAATCTATCCAGACTGCTAGTGTGTGCTTTTTCTCTTGGAAGGCATCCTCTATTTCCTGAGCTATATAGGTTATTTGATCTTCAGTAGATCTGTACTTTCTGAATCCTGCTTGGTGAGGTGTTAAGAGTTGGTTTTCTTCCAGATGCCATGTTAGCCTGCCATTGATAATGCGTTCCATTAATTTTCCTACACAGCTAAGAAGACTGATAGGTCGATAGCCATTTGGTTCTTCCAGGTCTTTTCCTTTCTTTGGGACTGGTATTAGTATAGCTTCCTTCCATGCCTGTGGGACTATTCCCCTCTTCCAGCTGTAATTTAGGACTGCTAGTAGTTTCTTTTTTGCCTTAGTGCCTAGTCCTATTAGCATTTCATTTGTGATTCCATCCTTTCCTGGTGATGTCTTCTTTTTTAGGGTATTCATTGCCTGTTCCATTTCTTCCATTGTTAGATTTGCCATCATATATTCTGCTGCTGTCTCTGTGTATGTATGATGTATCTGTTTATCTTTGATTGCTTTCTTCTGTTCGGCTGTAATATCAATGTGGTATGCACTGGCATAGTGTTCTATTAGTGCATTTGCAGCCTTTTTTCCTGTAAGCAAGGCATTTCCTTGTTTAATTGTTATTTGTTTGTTTCTAGGTCCTTCATTGTTCATGGCTTTCACTAGTTTCCATAGTTTGTTTCCATCCCTGTCAAAATTCAGGTTTTCTGTTTTTTTCCTCCAACAATCTCTTGTTGTTTGATTTACTGTTCTTTTATATTTTGCTGAGATGGCTTTGAGAGAGATGTTCGCTTCAGTTGTTTGTTCTCTCTCTGCGGTCTTCCTAGCATCTTCAACTTTGTCCTCCAAAAATTGTAGTTCTTCAGTCCAGTATGGTTTGTAATTTTTCCTTGCTCCTCTTGGAATAGACTCAGTGGCCGCCTGTATTATTGCTCTGTTTAGACTTTCCACCATTTGCTTCATGTTGCCATATCGTGTATTTACGTTTTCACAATATTTGTCTGTTAGTATGGCAAATCTGTCCCAATCTGCTCGTTTGTAATTCCAACGGGGCAAAGGCTTTTGCTCCTGTGGAACATACTCCATATTTATTACAAGCTTGATTGGTCTGTGGTCACTACCTGCTAATTGGTCCAGCACATGGCGATCGATTTTGTGGAGGATGTCTCCTGTGCAGAAAGCTAAGTCTGGAGTAGAAGTGGTAATCCATCTTCTGGAGTAGAAGCTCGGTGTGTCATCCGCTTTGTTAAGTAGATGGAGATTTGAGTCTATTTCCCAGTCCTCCACTTCATCTCCTCTTTTGTCAGTATCTGGGTATCCCCATCTTTCTGAACGGCTATTAAAGTCTCCGACAACAATGCAATTTGTGTCAGTTATTTCCATGTTTGAGAGTGTAAGATCCTTATCTGCCGGGCTATATAGATTGTAAATTCTTATTTTCACGTCCTTTATCATTATATCAACACCTATAATTTCCGTTTGGTTGTCAGAGATCACAGATACTCCGCTGCAAGGTATTGTATTTCGTGTAAGTATTACAACTCCTCCTTTGTGTCCTTCGCGGTCGAAACGTGTGGCCTGATATCCCTCGACTGAAAATGTGCGATTGGCGTTGAGGTGTGTCTCTTGAATGCATGCCACATCTATTCTATCTTTATGAAGACGCTGTGTTAGGGAGGCTTTCTTGTTATAAACTCCTTCTGCATTCCATTGTAGTATGTTGAGTGTCCGGGGTGTTTGGTCAATAGCTCTTAACCTACTCCTCTGTGCCTTGACTCCACAGCACAGGGGAAGGTGACCACCAGTAGTCATGGGTGGACCCCCTCGAGGCAGGGGGCCCGGCACTATCACCGCCTGATGGGACTTCACGGGATTAGCACCATAACGATTAATTTTCATCTGTGGCATCATGAAATGATAAAGTTACGTTGCACTTCTTTGTCAAGCCTGTGGCTCAGTACATCCGATTTCGACAAGCATTTGTTCGGGATGCTTTCCCTAGCCTTTGACTGTCCCCAGTCTACCTACAAGGCAGCAGGTTTGTGCGTCACTTCGTCTGGTCCCTCTCCCTTGACCTGTCCGACATGGGTGACCCTACCAGTAGCTGTGCTACCGTCGGCATAGCTCTTGGGGTCATTGGAACGCTCAAGCCCCTCTACCTCGTCAAGGTGGACGCACGGCAGAGGGGGTATGTCAATTCTAAGCTAGATATTGCCATGATCTTGAACACAGACATTAACTGAGCTTCTTGCTACTATAACTTGTTTTTAAACGAACATCTTAGCAACCATATATCACTAATCAGGGTAATGAGACCTAACTGCTTGTCATCTATAATTAGTAATTAATGAATAATAATTAACTGGTGCCCATTTGTAATTGCTAATTTAAGTCACTGCACATCCTATCGAAAAAGGGAAGTAACCACTGGGCCCATAGCACCATTCCACATAATAAAACATACATGATACCAGGTTTATAATGCACAGGTTATTTTATGAAATAGTAATTAATTAGCCTATTTTTAATAGCTAATTTGGTCACAGCGCATATCTAAACAATAGATGGCATGAACAGTTTTGCTACCCCTGTCGCAATGATGTATGGTTACTAACATGTTCATTTGAAAACAAAAGTTATAGTAGTAAGAAGCCAAATTTTGATTTCAGCTGTCACACTGACTGGGCCATAAATCAAACATGAGTAGTGAGCATATATTTCAGTTATTTCTTTGTTCAAGACCCCGATACTCAAATGTGAATATCTCGGCTTAGAATTGACATACAGGCATCATTGAGGTACTGTTGGATTTGGATTTTTATGGCCTAACTATGGCGGTCTCATTAGTAAACACCCCATTTGAGAAACATGATCAGAACACCTAGTAGTATTCATTATAACATAAATTTCTGACCGTAATGTGATTTGTTTATCAGGAAATCTTGGCTATAAATCTTTGAACAACCATCCGTGTGTATTGACCGCCATTTTGAAACACTTGTTCAACCAAAAAATAATTTCTTCCGTTTACACCATCCTGTTTGGATGACAAAGAATTACTCCAGCAGACAGCTGTTCGCTGCACATAGCCATCAGGATGGATTGTGGAGTAAATTTTTTGACGTCATGTACTTTCAAATTTGTGTGTATATATATATATCTTCGCACGGTGTGCTGATGCTGTGTACGGGACAGCTGGACTTAATATGTTTGACTCCGCCCATGTGGGTCACGACAGGATCGATCTTCTGCAGAGGATCTGATCTGCCTCATGAATAACAACCTAGCAATGTGGGGGAAGTAATCCATTTGAATAACTGTGCTGGCAGAGTGACTTAGTGAACAAAAGTTACTCGTTTTCTAAAACCCGTGGAGACAACCAGAATAGGCCTAATTTTAGCCAGACATCATGGATCATGGTCTGCAGGTTTCAGAATATAGAAGATCAGATCTGCAACAGTTCTTTGGACAGCAGATACCTTGATACTGGGCAGGAAGTATTCATTAGGATGTGCTCAACAAATGACAAGTAGTTTGTACTACACTATTCGACTTTGGAAATTATGAACTACCCTGCCAGATCGCAGACCACGTAATATAGTGTCAATGCTTCTACATGGAACATGAGTGACCTGAAGATGGAAGGAGTAACTACAGTGTATAGTTTTCTTTTTGTGTCATATGATAAAAGCTTTAAATTTTCTTCTTTATCAAGGCTGCCTTTAGGGAGCCCCGTCTGCTGGTTGTGACCGACCCACGCATTGACCACCAGCCAGTCACTGAGGCCTCCTATGTGAACATCCCAGTGGTTGCTTTCTGCAACACCGACTCACCACTGCTGCATGTGGACATCGCCATTCCCTGCAACAACAAGGTGAGTCATGTGTCAGCGACGTGCTTTATTCTGTCTTCAGTTTTATGGTAGCAAGGCCACCTGGTGACGATGTTAGACCAAACAGACCTATCAAATTATGTGTCCATTCAGCACATTATTTCAGCTTTTCTTTGATGTTTGGCACGATGTACTCAATTGTGAAACAAAATACGGGACCATCACAGATATTTATACATGTGTAATATTCTATGAGAAACTGAATATACGCCTAGAATATTATTGTCTTATAGTTTTGTATAGAGATATAATAAATGTCCATGTCTGTAGAGTAACTAACACAAGTCAAACCACATGCATGTTTATGCAAACCTCTTTTCTCTATAAACTGCCAGGATGAACACGTTTTGATTTAAACAGTTGATACACATTTCACCTGGTTGTTTTATGTCTTCTAGAGATATAATAAATGTCCATGTCTGTAGAGTAACTAACACAAGTCAAACCACATGCATGTTTATGCAAACCTCTTTTCTCTATAAACTGCCAGGATGAACACGTTTTGATTTAAACAGTTGATACACATTTCACCTGGTTGTTTTATGTCTTCTAGTGGGGAGGCTGACATCTTTCTAATCACTATTTCTGTAACAATTAGTGGGGCTGTTGTGAACGTGTGAATATTACAGCCACCATTATTTAACATCAATGGCAGAATTGTGCGTGGGATAGCAATGTTTATTTACATTCTAGAGCTCTTCAGTGTACATTTCCTATCTCAGTTCAGACATTATTTTATATCATTTCTTTAACCCTTTACCGGGCAGACGCTTGTCCGTTTTTTAGCCCTGAACGGGCAAGATTTTTTCAGGTTTGGTAAAATTTCGGGTTGCGTTAGTAAAAACATCACAAATAAGGTGTTAGTCAACCGATTTTAATAAAATAAACAACATAAAGAAGGGAAAAGCATGCAGAATATGTTACTCACTTGATTGTTGCCGTTAATCCATATATAAACACAAATATTTATGAAATACAGCATGTTGTTGTGATATTCAGTCATCCTATACAGCAATTTACAAACACATTTTCAGAATCATAATCACTTTCTTTAAAAGTCCGACTCAGACTGCTAATGCAAAGTAACGCTTTGCACTGATATCTAGCTCCGATTAATAATCAACTTCGTGCCCTTTAATGTCACTTAAATTGAACCTAGCGAAATCTCGGTTATCACCTGAAGAATCGCTGAAATCCATTTTGAAAAACTAAGCGTAAAAACCCCGAAAAGTATCCAAAAAATCCGTTCAAATTCATAGTAGGGAATTGCAAATGGTGGCCACGTTGTCAAGCTATCAGAGAAAGCGAAAGTAGCCATTGGAAGTATCGGAAAGCCGAGAGATCGCGTTTTTACAATGCATAATATTGGACGCAATCGGAAGATTTGCCCGTTAAAGTGATCAGACGGAAATGGGCGTTCCATTCCATTGGCACCTTGCCATCTTGACAGACGATAGTTTGTGCTCTAAAAAGGCATAATAACTTTTAACTATGGCGGTAGCGAGTGTGACTGATAAGGCCAATTTGCGCTGTAAATGTCCGTTCACTGTGGGTGCATGTGAACACGTGGTCATTTCCACCGTCATGCACCATCTTACGTCTCAAACGCTTGGTGTGTGACTTTTCTGCAATAATTTTCTCCTTTGACTTTATTCCATTTCTGATATTTGCCCTCCATGCAACACGTTCAGCGGCGACTTGCTCCCAATATGCATTATCAATGCCTGTATCAATCATGTCCCGCTTACACACATCTTTGTATCGTAGTAGAGGCCGACCCTGAGATCTCTTACCCATCTGTAATTCACCAAAAAAGATATCCTTTGGTATTCTACCATCATCCATCCTCCTAAGATGTCCTATCCATCTAAGTCTACGAAGACTGAGCATGGAATAAACTGTCACACAACCTGATCTTTCCAATACTTCAGTATTTGTGATTTTGTCTTGCCACTTAATACCAAGAATTCTTCGCAGACACCGCATATGAAAGCTGTTTAAATTGTTCTCTTGGTGTGAGTAAGTTGTCCAGGTTTCACTGCCATAGAGAAGAGTACTAAGGACACAGGCTTGATAGACAAGGACTTTTGTTTTGGCAGTAAGCTTCCTGTTCTCCCAGACTCTTTTTCTTAACCTGTTCATTGTTGTTGCTGCCTTACCAATCCGGATGTTGATTTCCTGATCTAGGGATAATTTGCTATTTACCACTGATCCTAGATATGTAAAATGGTCTACTATCTCTAGTTCGGCGTCGTCAATAAAGATTGATGGTACCCCATGTGCACCTTGTGACATAATCTGTGTCTTCTTTTTGCTAATTGTTAAACCAAATTCAGAACAAGCATTGGAGAATGCAGATAGTAGACATTGCAATTCTTCCTCAGAGTGGGTCGTAACTGCAGCATCATCTGCAATAAGCAACTCTCTGATCAGTACCCTCCTAATTTTGGTCTTAGCCTTCAATCTTTGAGCATTGTAGAGGCCGCCATCTGAGCGTGAGTGAATGTATATACCACCATCCTGATCACGAAATGCATATTTCAGTAGAAGTGAAAAGTATATTCCAAAGAGTGTGGGAGCTAGTACACAACCTTGCTTAACTCCACTCTTGATTTCAAATTCTTCAGAAGTTGCACCATCAAACTTGATTATACCCTTCATGCCTGTGTGGAACGATTCCACAATGGACAGAAGAGTTGGTGGGCAGCCAATCTTCTTTAGTGCCTTGAACAGACCCTCACGACTGACCAAATCAAATGCCTTTGTGAGGTCGATGAAGGCAATAAACAGTGGTTGATTCTGTTCACGGCATTTTTCTTGCATTTGTCGCAATGAGAATATCATATCAGTGGTAGACCGGTTCTGTCGAAAGCCACACTGTGATTCGGGGTAGACTTGATCTCCTAGGACTTGAAGTCTGCGCAGAACAATTCTGGCAAATACTTTTCCAACAATACACAGAAGTGAGATACCCCTATAGTTGTTGCAGTCGCTCCGATCGCCCTTATTCTTGTACAGTGTTATGATGCTTGAATCTTTGAAATCCTGTGGGACTTGTCCTTCACGCCAGCATAGCTCTATTAGCTGGTGGATCTGTATAGTGAGTGTGTCTTGACCACTCCTGATAACCTCTATTGGAATCCCATCCTTACCTGGAGCCTTGCCAGATGCAAGTTCATTTATAGCACACTTAACTTCTGTTATGGTGGGAAGTGTGTCCAGGTGGTCAAGAGTTGGTAGAGCCTCTATGGCGTTAAGGGCATCATCCGCTAGTTTGGTCTCACTTGAGTAAAGCTCCAAATAGTGCTCTACCCATCTGTCCATCTGCTGTTTCTTATCAGTGATTTCTTCTCCAGTCAAGGTTTTCAATGGTGCACTTCTTTTGATCACTGGACCACAGGCTTTCTTTATTCCTTCATACATGCTTCTTATGTCTCCCTTATCACTTGCGATTTGAATGGACTCACATAACTTGATCCAATAATCATTTGCACACTGCCTGGCAGCCTTTTGCACATCCTTCCTAGCTTGCCTTAGCTCACTCAGAGTGTTACGCGTTGGTCTTTCCTTGTTTCTTAAGAGAGCTTTCTTCTTATCAATCAAGGGCTGCAGAGTCTCGCTGTTGGCCGCAAACCAGTCCTGCCTCTTATGATCCACAGTGCCGTAAACCCCTACGGCAGTTTTATAAAGAGTTTCCTTAATTTGACTCCACTTTTCATTTACTGTACAATTTTCTGGTGTATCAGTGAAAGCGTCTTCAAGTTGCTGTTGAAACTGAAAGCACTTTTCAGGATCATGAGTGTTAATAATATTAATCCTGGGGCTAGATTTGTGTTTAGCTGTGTAGATTCTCTTTGGTCTCAGTCTAACCCTTGCAACAACCAAAGAATGATCCGTATCACAGTCAGCACTGTGGTAACTACGAGTCAATGATATATGGTTCAGATGTTGTCTCCGTGTGATGATGAAGTCCAGCTGGTGCCAATGGCCGGATCTTGGATGTTTCCATGTGACCTTATGCATCTCTTTTGTATTAAAAAAAGAGTTTGTAATACATAGGTCATTACTGGTGCAATGCTCCAGCAGCCTTTGCCCATTTTCATTCATGCGACCGATGTTGTATTTTCCAAGGGACACTGGCCATGAACTCGAGTCCTTGCCCACACGAGCATTGAAATCACCGAGCATATAAATGTAGTCAGATTTTGGAACTGCCTTGATCACGGAGTCTAACTCCTCACAGAACGAATCCTTTACATCATCAGAGGAATCGAGTGTCGGTGCATATGCAGTAATAATGGTGGCAAACCCACAAGAGGTTGCCAAGCGCAGGGATAATAGTCTTTCATTTCCTCCTGCTGGAATTTCAATCATTCCCAGAAGCGAATTCTTCACTGCAAAGCCTACACCGTGTTGCCTTTTTTCTGCCTGCCCTCTACCCTTCCAGAAAAAGGTGTAGTTGTTTTCCCTGAGTGACTTTTCCTCAGCGAGGCGAGTCTCCTGCAGGCCAGCAATATCAATGTTAAGACGATTGAGTTCGGCATCAATCACAGCTGTTTTTCTCACATCGTCAATATTGGTCAAGTCAGTGGAAAATCCTGGACACATGGTTCTCACGTTCCAGGTTGCAAGCCGTAGCTTGAGGTTTCTATTTTTATTTTTGTTTGTACCTGGTGCATTGGTTTTACAGCCTGCGATTCAGATTTTGTCCTAGCCCCAAGCACCTATTGAAGCAGGCAGGCTGTGGCGGATCAGCACCCAATTGGCTGGGGGCTGCCCAGCTTGAGGCGGGCGGTAGCTGATCAGTGACACCTATAGGTGTCTCCCACCGTCAGAGGCAACGCGTGGCGCCCCATGTCTACGCCAACTGACAAGGACTTATAACTCGCTTTGATTCCGAGACCAGTTAAGACCAGGGATGGAGTTATTGCCTCTCCATAGCACAAAGCCTGGGCTAAAATATAGAGATCATGTGTTGCCCATGCAGCATGATCCCTCTCTCGGCCTGCCTAGTTCACTCCAGAGGAAAGGTAACACCCCTACATCTGGAACTAGACAAGCTGCAGAAGCTGCCGGATCAGCAAAGCAATGCTCTAACTGTCCGCCTGTCGGAGCTTCGATCCTAGACCAGTCGCCAACCAAGGCTTAGGGCCTGGTCTGCCCTGCCATGACAATTTTGTCTTTAGCTTGCATTTCCTCGCACCAGGGTAAGGATTGTACCCTCCCAATTGCGCTCTTCCGCCCGAAGCCGTTGGCACAATGTGGGGTGTCGGGTTTGGTAAATGACAAATGGGCGTTCCACACTGTAACTAATTCTAAATTCTAACTTGCACTAACTAGCCAGGCGACCATAATTCCTCAAGGCCCCCTTACCATATACCACAAGGTACTATATTGGCGGTAAATGAGTTTTATTTTAAATAACAAAGGTAACTGGAGACTAGATGTTTGTTGGTATTATTTACGCAGAAAATCTGCTACAGCCAGCAATAGTGGCTTGATCAGAAAATATTCAAGCATAGATATATACATGCCGGCGTTTGTAGGTGTTTATAGGAGCATGGCTGTAATGTTTGAGTCTTATTGTTACGCAGTCATGAATCATTTGTACCCGTTGCAACAAATAATTTGTGTCTTGTGCTGTTTCAGGGTGCCCAGTCCATTGGTCTGATGTGGTGGCTGCTTTCTCGTGAGGTCCTGCGCCTGAGGGGCACCATTTCTCGTGACCACGCATGGGAGATCATGCCTGATCTCTTCTTCTACCGTGACCCAGAGGAAGTTGAGAAGGAAGAGAAGGAAGCTCTGGAGAGAGCTAAGGATGAGATCCCACCACCTCAGCCAGACTGGCCTGGTGAGACTGGTAAGTGAACACGGCTGGAAATGCTTGTTGGTTTTACAGACAGGAAGCTTGATAGATTTTTTGTTGTCCCAGTTTACCATTGCTAGGCTTGGAACCAAATAGGTGTAACATTACATGTGAGATAGATGCTTATGAAGTACGGGTGGAAAAGACTGGGCAGATTAGTAGAAACTAAGAGCAGCTGCAGGGATAGCTCTGATTACTAACATAGAACCTCAAGGAATTAAATCGCAGCTTGAACTTTCTACATGAAAACATTGGGATGCAAGCCAAGAGCACAACCCAAGTAGAGATGGCTAGATGGAGCGACAGATATTGAAGAAATTAAATATGATATTGGCACTAACAAGATGAAGGGGACAACCCAAGTAGAGATGGCTAGATGGAGCGACAGAGATATTGAGGAAATTAAATGTGATATTGGCACTAACAAGACGAGGGGACAACCCTAGTAGAGATGGCTAGATGGAGTGACAAGAGATTGAATAGATCAAAAATGACATTGGCACTAACAAGATAAGCAAAAAGCCCAGAAAATGACATCTACCTCCTCTGTAGTTACAGGACAGAAAAAGTTGATTCTACTCTCTCTAGGGGAATATGCTGATTGACATCAAGGTGCTGGCTTGAACCTGAAGACACGTTTGTGGGTAGCCTGATTGTCTTGCCCCTCCTTAATCTCTGGATAGTGGTAAGCTCCCTAGGTGATAAGTAATCTGTCCTGTAGTCACAGCTGAGGTCTGTGTGTGACATGGAACACATGTTGCGACAAGGTCTGCACTCATTTGATACTTCCCCAGTGCAACCAATGCAATCTCCAGTCTTCTGGTTGATATTAAGTGCATTAAATATGAGTTGGTGCTTGCTGTTGATTGCAACACAAGCAAGATTGCCCGCACAGTTTCAAAGGGACCTGCTGATATTGGACATTAATTAACTCAGACAGCACTGACCAGTTTTATGCTCGACCATTTCTATGCAAGTTTACTGAGAGTGAAACAGATGCAATGCTGACAAAAAGTAGGTTGACCAAACGTTTATGGATGATGGAACATTTGAAATATTGGTGTGTCAGTTTTGACTTACTAATATGGTAGCGGATATGTTGTATTATAACATGACGACAGATATATAAACCTATAGCAGATTTGGGAAGTCGCTGAAGATGGTTAATCACCCCGTTGCACTTACCAGTTACTGTGGGGAAAGATCAGTTTTGTAACTATTTAGATATAATTCATTCATTCAGTAGCATGTCCTTTGCAGAACCTCGCTGCCATATCAACCTTCCGGAAAACCTCTCGATCATAAGCAAGATGTCCTGCATCTGATACACCCATCTGGAGATCGTCCGCTACATCCTGCACCCATCTTCTCTTTGGCCTTCCTCTCTTCACAGGCATATATCCTTCCATTATTGTTCTCTCCAAACTTTCGTGGCGTTTCAAGTGACCAAAATATTTTCAATTTTCTTTATTTAGATATAATAGTCTGTTTAAAAGGATTGGCTCCATTGCACCGGGTTTTAACCCATATGGCCCGGTCTCTTTCTGCATGGCGGCCTGCCAATAGCGCCACTCGACAGAAGACTGTAGCTACAGTGGCGCCCCCAGAAGTCTCCGAGAAATATGCACCCGTGGACTGAAAGAGGTAGCCTAAAATCTAACCCATAACTTTCAGAGCGCTTGGCAAATGGCTTGTCATTTTGTCATGGAGACTGTCAGGTGTGATATCTATTATTATATCTATCTTTGAACAGACTCCTGTCTGTTCGACTTGTTACGTGAGGCAGTGAGGAGCATTTTGTGTTAAATTCACTGGCACAGGAATGGAGCATTATGGGGTAGCCCATTGCAGTGAAGTTGGAACAGCGACTAATGACTAATATCTATATGGTCTGCCCCTGCCTTCTCTTGAGGGCTGACCAGGATGTTCTATATGGGCCAGCTGGGAAGGGGGAATAACACCACAGCAGTGAGAAACGTCCTAAGAAACCCCTGGGAAGGTTAACCCGGTCAACAAATGCCCACAGAAGTCAGATGTGTCAGCCTAACGGTGCAAGAATGCAGCTCTGCTGTAAACAGGCACAATGCAATCACGTCCGGGGGAAAAAAAACTCCGGATGAACGCAGAAGATGAAGAAGAAGATATCTATATAGATATAATTCAGAATAATTATTAATCAACCGTTAGTCCTCATGTGTAATGGCTTCTCTGTCCTTGTGCAGGTATTGTTGGAGCACCAGACGTCAGCGACTGGGCAGCCGAGGACGTGCCTGTCCCAGCAGTCACCCTCCAGCCCCAGGTTTTCCCTGCTCCAGCTGATGAGTGGAATGTACCCAAGATGGACGACTGGTCCGCAACTGCCGATGTCCCTACTGAATCTGGGGCCAACTGGTCCAGCCCAGATGAGAACTGGAATTAAGCTACCACCTTTGAGGTGCTGTCTGAAAGCCGCAACATGTTCCAGACTACCAGTGTTTGTTCAGTGCATCTGATCTGTCCACTGATTGGTTGTGGCATCAAGGTGTTCTTTGTCAATGTATGAAGTCAGTTCAATAAACATGTTTGTCCTTTACCAGTGTTCCTACTTTTGTATTCATGATTTGTCTATGATTGTCTTAGATACTTAAAATTTGTCTAATGTCGCAGTTTTCTAACTACCTTTAATTTATCTGCCACTTCCTTGTTAGCTTTTCTCTCCAGTCCTCGACCAGCGAACGTTTTTCTTTTCTTATTTGCCCTTGGCATGCAGTGCCTGAACTGCACTTTAATTCACATCTCGCCTGTCGAACTGCTTCATTTTGTCTAAAACGGCACACTAGGGTGTGTTCTACCTTATCTAATATATCCCATATCTGCAACTTTCTTAGTGTAGTCACGGCACTGATTAGATTGTTGATTGTCGCCTGGTTTCTTTTGACAAGTACTCTTATTGTTTATTCCTGTACGCATTTGCTGCGAAGTAAACTAGCCAATGAGAAATTTTATTCACGCCTTGGCCCAGGTCAGATTTTATAGTATTCTAGAGGGCCCATGGAGTGCACATGTGTAAGAGAATTTGCCATTACAGGCTAGACAAGATAAAGACGTCTGGCTGTGGTGAATAGGGCCTGTCATAAAACGAGCCTGACACCAGTGGTAGCTGTATGTGTTGACAGGTGTAGTGTTCTGCCATTTGTATTTCATAGTTAATATTGTTTGGCACTCATTGAAGTACAGGAAGCAGTTTAGACAACATACAAAGTGAAAGCTAGTTATGGCTGGGATTTGTCAAATGACGCATCGTCACAGGAACTAGTGCAAAACCAACTAGAAGCCCCTTGGTCATGAGTAGCTAAATACAAATTAGATGGCCTCTATTGGTTCCCAATTGATGTGTTGTTTGTAGGCTTGCATTCAGTGATACCTTATTGAGGGTGGATTAATGGGCACCCAGAACTTGACCACTTTATGGTTTATTCATTCCATTTCTCTATGAATTCAGTGTGGTATTGGGCATGACACCTGACATGAGCTACTGGGATACCTTCCTGGATATCCATGTGGTGTCTTTATGTGGGTAATGCTTAAACCTGTGCAGGTGATATTGCAAACCTGGGCCTTATCCTAGCTTATCCAAGTGTGATGTGCTGGATCGTGTACTACCTACATTCTGATATAGCTCTCGATGGATACACAGTTCTTGTACCAGCTTTACACACCGCCCTGGTTAATGGGCTTAGACAGAATTCTGTGTCCATGTGGGGATCATACTGATGGGCCGGGTTGGTAGATGTCTAGCAACTTGATCTGATATAATTTTCCTGTTGAGGACTTACGACAATCTTGATGCCACAAACGATAAGATGCCAAACATGTGAATAGCGATAAGATGCCAAACATGTGAATTCTGCTGACATGAATAAATACAATGCCATGGCTCTAGTTACCGCTAGAATTACAAAGTGACATCCAGCAATATAATTGTATGGTTATTTGTATATATTTCATATTGCAAAGTTATACACGGACAAAAGAAACAAGTTTGTAATGTCTGAAGAGATTAAGTCCTCAAATTGTCAGGATTTCATATCTGACCTAAAAACTACATTGAAGAAGACTTTCACCCACCCAATACAACATGCCACATAAAGAGGAAGCATTCACTTGCAAAACGGTCGATTTTGACTGCAGCAGGATTTATGCACTAACTTATTGAGAGAATCGTTAAAACAGATAAGGATCTTACACTCTCAAACATGGAAATAACTGACACAAATTGCATTGTTGTCGGAGACTTTAATAGCCGTTCAGAAAGATGGGGATACCCAGATACTGACAAAAGAGGAGATGAAGTGGAGGACTGGGAAATAGACTCAAATCTCCATCTACTCAACAAAGCTGATGACACACCGAGCTTCTACTCTAGAAGATGGATTACCACTTCTACTCCAGACTTAGCTTTCTGCACAGGAGACATCCTCCACAAAATCGATCGCCATGTGCTTGACCAATTAGCAGGTAGTGACCACAGACCAATCAAGCTTGTAATAAATATGGAGTATGTTCCACAGGAGCAAAAGCCTTTGCCCCGTTGGAATTACAAACGAGCAGATTGGGACAGATTTGCCATACTAACAGACAAATATTGTGAAAACATAAATACACGATATGGCAACATGAAGCAAATGGTGGAAAGTCTAAACAGAGCAATAATACAGGCGGCCACTGAGTCTATTCCAAGAGGAGCGAGGAAAAATTACAAACCATACTGGACTGAAGAACTACAAATTTTGGAGGACAAAGTTGAAGATGCTAGGAAGACCGCAGAGAGAGAACAAACAACTGAAGCGAACATCTCTCTCAAAGCCATCTCAGCAAAATATAAAAGAACAGTAAATCAAACAACAAGAGATTGTTGGAGGAAAAAAACAGAAAACCTGAATTTTGACAGGGATGGAAACAAACTATGGAAACTAGTGAAAGCCATGAACAATGAAGGACCTAGAAACAAACAAATAACAATTAAACAAGGAAATGCCTTGCTGACAGGAAAAAAGGCTGCAAATGCACTAATGGAACACTATGCCAGTGCAAACCACATTGATATTACAGCCGAACAGAAGAAAGCAATCAAAGATAAACAGATACATCATAGATATACAGAGACAGCAGCAGAATATATGATGGCAAATCTAACAATGGAAGAAATGGAACAGGCAATGAGTACCCTAAAAAAGAAGACATCACCAGGAAAGGATGGAATCACAAATGAAATGCTAATAGGACTAGGCACTAAGGCAAAAAAGAAACTATTAGCAGTCCTAAATTACAAGCTGGAAGAGGGGAATAGTCCCACAGGCATGGAAGGAAGCTATACTAATACCAGTCCCAAAGAAAGGAAAAGACCTGGAAGAACCAAATGGCTATCGACCTATCAGTCTTCTTAGCTGTGTAGGAAAATTAATGGAACGCATTATCAATGGCAGGCTAACATGGCATCTGGAAGAAAACCAACTCTTAACACCTCACCAAGCAGGATTCAGAAAGTACAGATCCACTGAAGATCAAATAACCTATATAGCTCAGGAAATAGAGGATGCCTTCCAAGAGAAAAAGCACACACTAGCGGTCTGGATAGATTTAGAAAAAGCATTTGATAAAGTATGGAAGGAAGGACTGAAAGTAAAACTGCAAAAAATGCATGTTTGTGGGAAAATGTACAAATGGATCAGCCACTACCTTGAGAACAGAACTGCCAGGACAAAAGTACAAGGACAAACCAGCAAAATGATGCTGTTGGAGCAAGGTGTCCCCCAAGGAGGAGTTCTTTCACCAACATTATTCCTAGCATATATAAACGACATCACGGAAAATTTTCCAGCCAGAGTACACACATCATCCTTTGCAGATGACCTAGCCATATGGACATCTGAAGAATATATTAGTACAGCTAACAGCAGAATACAGCAAGCTCTATTAGCGCTAGAGGACTGGTCAAAATCATGGCTAGTGAAGATAAGTGAGGAGAAAACAACATGCACAGTGTTCTCCCTCTCAACTAAAACTCAGCAACCTAAGCTGGTATTGAATGGAAAAATATTGCGCCATGAAGAAAATCCAAACTATCTAGGAGTCACCTTTGATCGTCGCCTGACATGGAAGACACAGGTTGAGAAAAATCGAACAAGAGCAAGGCAAAGAATGGCAATCATGAAAAAGCTTGCTGGTACAACGTGGGGAGCAGATGAGAAAGTTCTCAAGAAGTTATATACTGGACGGGTGAGGCCAGTACTGGAATATGGCATTGCAGCTTGGGCAACAGCAGCTAAGTCAAACTTTAACAAAATAAGTAGAGTCCAAAATCAAGGAATGCGAATCATAACTGGAAGCCTGAAGACAACGCCTATTAATGAATTAGAAAAGATAACTTGTTTACAACCAATGCAGGATAGAAGAGATAGCAGAGCCCAGCAACAAGCTGAAAAATTTAGAAGATTGACAGACCACCCTATGTATAAAAGGTTTAGTGGTTTTGGAAAGGGAAGACTGAAGCGTAGCAACTTTGTAGAAACTGCAAAACGAAAAATTAGGGAAGATCCCATACTTAACATATCAACAGTCAAACCCATTTACAATGCAGACAAGTTCCCAGCTTGGAGACAGCAGCAACTGCCTGAGATGATAGAAAACATTCCTGGTATTGAGAAAAAGAACACTCAGCATGAAACCGAAAGAAGAGAAATAACCCTAAACTACATAAAAGAACATTACCCAAGCAGCAATTGGACCCATGCATATACAGATGGATCAGCCAAAAATTCAGTAGAGAATGGAGGAGGAGGAATTCTCCTAAATTTAAAAAATGGAGTGAAAAAAAACACATTCAGTGGCAACTGGAAAGTTTTCAAGTAACTTCAAAGCGGAGGTAGAGGCTCTGAAAACTGCAGCAGAAATGCTCTTGATGGAGGAAAATAAAGAGACACAAATAGCTATCTTTACAGATGCAAAGTCAGCTGTCTCAATACTGAAGAGCAAAAACAGCACAGAACTAGCTGACCTAAGAGCAGCATTCCATGGTCTATGCCAGAAATCCAAAAAAGTTGTAATACAGTGGATCCCATCACATTGCAGTATACCTGGAAATGAAGAGGCTGACAGACTGGCAAAAGAGGGCGGACGACTACCACAGCCTGACATAGACATAACCTATAATGAGGTAAAGAGGTTGATTAAAAGCACTTATAGAACCAAATGGGAATCAGAGCATCCAGGCCACCAGAAGGATGATGCATATTACAAACTCGACCGAAGAGAACAAGTAGCAATCTTCAGACTCCGCACAGGACATAACAGGCTGAAATACCACTTGTTCAACAAACTAAAGATAGGAGACACAGATGAATGTAATTGTGGAACTGGTAAAATGACAGCTAAACATTTGCTGCAAGAGTGCCCAATATATGCAGAACAGAGAAAGATATTTTGGCCCACACCTGCTTCATTCGAGGACAAGCTTTATGGAGATATCAACAAGCTCAAGTCGACTGCAGCATACTTTAACTGTATTCAGGTTGACATTTAAATGTACATGAAGAAGTATTTAGACTGCCACACTTCATACCACAGGCATGTCGGTTACACAAGCCTCCCAGAGGCATGAAATGGAATATTGCTTGGATAGCAAATCCATTACGTGGAAAGTCCGAATCGAAAGCTCACTGTGTGGGCTTCATAAAAGGTGGAAAAAGCGTCCTAGTGGCACAAAATGGAATATTGCTTGGATAGCAAATCCATTACGTGGAAAGTCCGAATCGAAAGCTCACTGTGTGGATGTCATCTGCAAACTGCATTCTTCTGGCTTCTGGAGGAACAGCCTATGGTGAACGGAAGGCCCAATATACGGAAGTGAGGCTAAGCAGCCATGTGCAGGACGTGACGATTCCTTGGGTGAGCCCAGTACCAGAGCGCTGTGTGATGGCTCTGCAATTATGGAAGCCTCCTTGGATGGCGGGGAATGCCCATGGTCTGCCCCTGCCTTCCCTTGAGGGCCGACCAGGATGCCTTTGGCTGTTCTATATGGGCCAGCTGGGATGGGAGATGACACCACAACAGTGAGAGTCTAACGTCCTAAGAAACCCCCGGGAAGGTTAACCCGGTCAACAAATGCCCGCAGAAGTCGGATGTGTCGGCCTAACGGCGCAAGAACGCAGCTCTGCTGTAAACAGGCACAACGCAATCACGTCCGAAAAAAAAAAAAACTCCGGATGAACGAAGAAGAAGAAGAATCGTTAAAAGAGACTACTGAGCACATGATGCTTATCATTCATGGAAACGTGTCAGGATGGGAACAGGATACAATGCCACCTGTATCGCACGTATATGGTCGGTTCGTAGAGGTTTGTGACAATAAGCTGATGATAGCTTCCTGCGGACCAACATTCTTCTCGCTGATGACAGGCGGCCTGGAAACAGACACTGTTCATTTGTGGAAAAATAAATGCAGGACAGAAGTTCCAAGACGGGCACTGGATCGGGTGTGGGTGGGCCCTACTGTATCATAGAGATAGACGGACATTCGAAGAAGGGGGATAACTATAACAGTGTGAAGGACTAAGAAAGACTGTTGGTTTCATATAAATAAGGTTTATTTACATTTGATGGCAAGTACTATAAACATGGTGTCCTTCCAGTTCCAGGCCCTGATCTTGACTGCCCCCTGACAACCAACTACGTCACGACTTGAGCATCTCTCTTCCCATTCTCCCCCGATGCTCAATCGTGCCGTAGCCTTTTCCCACCTACTACTCTACTTCTGTTACACCTCCCCATGTTAATTAAAGAATTTTTCTTGTAAAGGAAAAAATCTTTACTCCTAATCCCCTTACTCTATTCCCTCTTTTTTTTTTTTTTCCTTACCTCTCACAGTTCCTCTAACCTTCCCCAAACCAACTCCAACTTAAGTAAATATTCTATTCTTTAACTCTTTCCCGTGCTATATAGTCAACCACTATATAGTCATATATTTCTGGCTCGTTCTTGGCTCCTTATTGTTCCTGTAGAAAATATACATATCATAAGAACAGCTCGTAAAATCGTTATCATACCTTTGACCTTATAAATTCCTCACTCTTCCACAACACAAGATGGACAGAAACAATGTAGTTAGAAAAAGTAAAGAAACGGTGCGCACCGAGTGAGAAGTATAAAGAATGAATAGTTAACATGACCACACTTACACACAGTAATGAATAGTTAACACACTCACATTTACCTCCCTTGCCAATAAAAATTTTTTTTGTAAAACAATTTTTTAAAATACATCTTACGAAATAGATCTTTGTTCTCTATAAATAAATTTGACATAAGTTTTCACAACACTTATATTGCTATCCACAATCTTGTCTATTTTTCTGATATCTCACGAGCCCATTGCCAATGTTCATATTCCACGAACACTTTTTAATATAATTCACGCTGGTTTTTCACAGCACCTATATCTTGCCCCCATACATCCCATGACCTGCTTCTTTGTCCCGTTTTATATATATCCCCGCTTATATGCTGCCATTCAGTCTTCCCCCAACCTTATATCTTCATATAACGCTACTCCTATTTTACTAACAGTTCATATCTATAAGAACCTCTTCAAGCAACTTAATATTCACAAAGAGAATATTTCTCTATATTATCCCCCAGTAGTTTTATTAACTCTTTTCTGAACGAAAGGCTTTAAACAAAGCCCCATGTATTTGAAAATTAAACTTACTTAACTAAATTTATAACCTATTTATTAACAATGTAACTTAATATACAAAACCACTCATTTAAACGAAATAAAATCAAAACAAGACGTCATTCCCCCAAATTATCCAAAGAAAACATATTTTAAAATGACATAACATGCATTTTATCAAATCAGAATAAAACATTCTATTTCTACCTATCACTATTGGTCTCTTTTACGGACCAATAGTTTGTACTCAAACTATTTGGAACACCATAATCCTATTCTAAATCAATTTATCAATTAACATTTTACAAGACCAAATCAAGCAAAAAAAAAACATATTATATATGAGGCATTACAACTCGGACTCAATAAAACAATCAAATAATAACCCTCATTTTACAGTACCAACTCAAGCAAAAAAAACATATTATATATGACTCATGACTCATAAAACTCAGAGTGAATAAAACACGATTTTCAAAAAAAATATAACTCCCTTAAAATTACTACGTACAGTGGCCCACCAACATTGGCCTCCCGTACGAACATATCTATTTATACAAGTCATTCCAGTATTTCTATGACCGAGAAAACAAAACACTTCACTGCCACGTATGTATATCTGTTAACTACAGACTAATTTCTTAACTTAGAACAATATCTGTTCTCTCTACACAAAAAAAATCAATAATCAACAATAACCGTACCATTGATTCTCTCCCCTCATAACTTTCTATCTTTTTCTAGCTTAACTCCTAATACATCATAACATCCGGAATATCATCTTAAGTAAGCACTGTAAACTACAGGTTGACTCCTTTTATCTATTCCTAATGTGGCGACTATTCCAATGTCAACTCAATGTACCAGCCATCATCTACTTATCAATTAACCTGTGGCTCGGCCTGCCAATTATTTCCCTTGGACCAAACATCACTATAACTTCTTAATTATTACCGTTAAACACGGCATTTCTAGCACCAATAAAAAACTTGTCTATTTGCTATAGAGTACATCCACCTATTGTACCAATACCTAATTTGTCCAATCTACGAAAAGTCAAGAAGTAGAAACAAATTCAACCAGCAATTCTATCACAGAGAGAAAAAAAATATATATACATGCCTCTCTCAAACCCACCTCTATATTAGTTATCTCCCTGCTTAACCACTCCTCAAGACCACTTTTAAAAAATATCCATAGAATCCTTTTCCATTTCCACCGTTTCGTATACTTCTTCAAGCATCACTTTCACTTCTAAATCCTGAAACTTATAACTTGCCATCTGCAGTATTCTCTATCTATCTATCTCCTACGTTTCCACTTCTTCAACAACTCCAAGTTTCTTTGAATAAGTGCTAACTCTACATCAATATCCTCTTCTTCGTACAACTTATTAGTTTCTTCCATACTACTAATTGATTCTGACTTTTCATCCATTTCTTCTTCTTCGTCTGTATGTCTCTCGTTAGCAGCCGCTAATCTCTTCTGTTCAATATCCCATCTAATTTGTCTATCATTATTTCTTAAGGACCTTTCTAGTAGAGGCATATCTTCCCCGCTTGTTGAATAATCTCTAATCCTCCTCTGTCTTTTCACTTCTCTATCTCTATCTAAACCGAACTCAATCGCATAAGTACTTGGTGTGATGAAGCTGGGGCAATGGTCAACCCAACAAAGGCAACAGTGACTTGGTTCTCGTTGAATAATCATATTGTCAACAATCCAACACCAACTGTAATGCTGTGTTCAGAGACGGTGGAAAGAACGCAGGCAATGAATTACCTGGGGATACGGTTTGATCGAAGCCTTGCTTATAATGTGCACATAGACCAGGTGATAACAAAGGCCAAGCGGGGTTTGGCAGCGATGCGGGTGATGGCGGCAGCAAACTGTGAGCAGCGCCATCTATGTCTTCTGTACGAGGGGCTGGTCATGTCTGTTTTGGAGTATGCAATGGCAATCCTGACTCTCAGCCATACGCAGATAGAAAGGATGGAAAGGATACAGAATGAAGCTATGCGCATTATTCTTGGATGTACAAGAGATACAGCATGCAGGGCGATGCGCTACCTTCTTGATTTTCCAACCATTGAAGAGAGAATGCAAGTTTGCAGGGCACGTGCCTACCTCAGAATTAACGCAAACACACAGCATCCACTGCATAGTGAAATTAGGAAGGTGAAGGGCAGCAGGTTAAAAAGAGGACGGTCGTGGATGGGTCAAGCCGAGGACATTCTTCAACAGGTGTGTTCACTTGAGGACTTAGAACCTGGCGAGGAGTGGGTGCAAGTGCCAACAGACTTCTGCACATCCTTTTCAGTTTGCATCCAACTAGATAGAAAATGCAGACAAGAAAATCCGGCTGCTGTTGAGGCTGAAGTACAAGCGTTGATTTTCGAGAATTCGCTAGACAGTGACGCGGTCATCTACACAGATGGGTCGGTCGTCCGACATGTGAGAAGCTCATGGGCCTTTACAGCTCGGGCCGGAGGGAGAATTGTGAAGGAGGACTCTGGTGCTTTCACTGAAACCACAAGTAGCCTGACCATGGAAGTCATGGCAGTAAGTAAAGCAATAACATGGCTCGAGACACAGACATTCACTAGGGCTTGTTTCCTTAGCGACTCAATGAACATGATCAAGAGGATAGAGGAGGGGTCGATCCGAAGAGAATGGTTGCTGCCTCTGAAGCGGTCTCGGCTGGCAAAGATTAGTTTCATCTTCGTGCCAGGGCATGCGGGAGTACAAGGAAATGAGCGGGCTGACAAGCTCGCAGGTGAGGCTACTGTTGAGGGCGGACGCGCCATGGACCAGGCTGACATTCTGAATGCTCTACGAGAAGTGAGACTTTTGCAAGAACCAAGTGATGACTGTGAATCTACAACAATGGCCAGACTGCGAGAGCAGCAAATTAAAAGAGGGGTGGCCAAACAAGAACACTACGCAGGAAGCCAAAGAAGATTGATAAACCAACACAGAACTGGCGTCGTTAGCCGCTACACGCTGCGGGATTTGCTGAGGAGGGGATCCGAGCACTTATGGACTGAATGGTCCGATGTGCAACGAGGATGATCTGTCGACTAACTAACTAACTAACTTCTCTATCTCTTTGTTTATCCATTCTTCTTTTCGTTGCTTGTCTAGTATTCTTAAATGGAGCACCTATTTCCTCTTCCATACTATCATAATGAGTTTCATTCACATTTTCTTCTTCTATCATTTTCGGTATCGTCTGTTCTTGAGTATCTTCGTAACCTGGAGTTGCTAGTAACTGATTTTGTACTGGATCTTTTCTAAAACTTGGGGTTACTCTAGCTCCTCTGACAACTTGTTCATCTAAATATCTTGTGTCTGAATAATAATTATTATTATAATTATTATTTTCCATCTCATCCTCGTCTCTTCTTAAGTGTTCAACGTGTGCCCTTGCCACATGTCCTGTGACCTGGTTCTTGATAGTATACGATACATTACCTAGTTTTTCCAAAACGTAATAACCTGGGATCCAACGAGCATCAAACTTAGAGTTTCTTCTATGCTTCTTGTAATAAACTCTATCACCTACTTTAAACTCTTGTAATTTTGTATTTACATTTTTGTACTTTTTCTGTCTTTCCCTAGCTTTAATTATATTATTCTTTAATCTTACGTGTGCTTTATGCATTTCTTGTATTATTGTCTCTTGAAAGTCTTCCCCCATATATTTCCGTCTTGGTTTTAATAGATTATCTATAGGTAGTATTGGTTCTCTCCCGTGTATTAAATAGAATGGTGAAAACCCCGTGCTCTCATTTTGATTTGTGCGAATAGCGCTAAGAGCAGGTCCTAAGAATAGATCCCAATCTTTTTCATGTTCATCGACAATCTTTGCTATGATATCATACAATGTCCTATGTTGACGCTCGTTCCTAGCATTTGAAGGAGGTCTATAATATGAGGTCTTTATATGTTTTATGTTCAAATCTTTTAATAACTTTTCGAATTTTTTATTTACAAATTCCCTACCATTATCCGTAAGTATACTTTGTGGGCAACTAAATCTTGCTACGAACTCTTGTAAAAAAATATTAATGACAGTATCTGCACTCTTATCTGGGATTGCATAAACTTCCGGCCAAAGACTGTAGATGTCTACTATATGAATTAAATACACGTTTCCTGACAATGTTCTAGGGTGAGGACCCGATATATCTAAACTAATCTTTTGCATTGGGAACTGAGGAATATCTGTATCTTGTAAGGGACACTTAATTGTTTTCATATTCCTTAACCTGCATTTTTCACACGTATCTACATATTTGCAAGCAGATTTAAACAAGTTTGGCCAATAATATTTGCTCGTAAGTGCTTTCACCAATTTATCACGACCGAGATGTCCATTCTCATTGTGATATGCTCTTAAAACTTCATTTTCCAAATGTTTTGGAATATATTTCCTTAGCTGTTCGTTCCTTTCACACATATAGTATAACTGTCCATCCTCTTGTAAAACCAAATAATTCTTCTTATATTTGTTCTCCTCCGTTTCTCTCAATTTTTGTTTTATTTGTAAGACTTTTGGATCCAACTCTTGTTCTTCTTTCATATTAAATTGTGCTAAACGTGGGTCTCCTGCTCTATGTTCGGACTCTTGATCCGATGGTAAACTCTCAAATTCTTCTCTATTTCTTCTTCTTCTTCGTTCATCCGGAGTTTTTTTTTCCGGATGTGATTGCGTTGTGCCTGTTTACAGCAGAGCTGCGTTCTTGCGCCGTTAGGCCGACACATCCGACTTCTGCGGGCATTTGTTGACCGGGTTAACCTTCCCGGGGGTTTCTTAGGACGTTTGACTCTCACTGTTGTGGTGTTATCCCCCATCCCAGCTGGTCCATATAGAACAGCCAAAGATCCTGGTCAGCCCTCAAGGGAAGGCAGGGGCAGACCATGGGCATTCCCCGCCATCCAAGGAGGCTTCCATACTTGCAGAGCCGATACATAGCGCTCTGGTACTGGGCTCACCCAAGGAATCGTCACGTCCTGCACATGGCTGCTTAGCCTCACTTCCGTATATTGGGCCTTCCGTTCACCATAGGCTGTTCTTCCGGAAACCAGAAGTATGCAGTCTGCAGATGACATCCACACAGTGAGCTTTCGATTCGGACTTTCCACGTAATGGATTTGCTATCCAAGCAATATTCCATTTCATGCCACTAGGACACTTTTCCACCTTTTATGAAGCCCACACAATGGGCTTTTGATTCGGACTTTCCACGTAATGGATTTGCTATCAAGCAATATTCCATTTCGTGCCACTAGGACACTTTTCCACCTTTTATGAAGCCCACACAGCGAGCTTTCGATTTGGACTTTCCACATAATGGATTTGCTATCCAAGCAATATTTCATTTCATGCCTCTGGGTCTTCATGCACCTTTAGATGTCAACCTGAATGTAGTTAAAGTAAGCTGCGGTCAACTTGAGCTTGTTGATATCTCCATAGAGCTTGTCCTCAAATGAAGCAGGTGTGGGCCAAAATATCTTTCTCTGTTCTGCATACGTTGGGCAATCCTGCAGCAAATGTTTTGCTGTCATTTTTCCAGTTCTACAATTACATTCATCAGTATCTCCTATCTTTAGTTTATTGAACAAGTGGTATTTCAGCCTGTTATGTCCTGTGCGGAGTCTGAAGATTGCTACTTGTTCTCTTCGGTCGAGTTTGTAATATGCATCATCCTTCTGATGGCCTGGATGCTCAGATTCCCATTTGGTTCTATAAGTGCTTTTTATCAACCTCTTTGCCTCATTATAGGTTATGTCTATGTCAGGCTGTGGTAGTCGTCCGCCCTCTTTTGCCAGTCTGTCAGCCTCTTCGTTTCCAGGTATACTGCAATGTGATGGGATCCACTGTATTACAACTTTTTTGGATTTCTGGCATAGACCATGGAGTGCTGCTCTTAGGTCAGTTAGTTCTGTGCTGTTATTGCTCTTGAGTATTGAGACAGCTGACTTTGCATCTGTGAAGATAGCTATTTGCTTCTCTTTATTTTCCTCCATCAGGAGCATTTCTGCTGCAGTTTTCAAAGCCTCTACCTCCGCTTTGAAGTTACTTGAAAATTTTCCAGTTGCCATTGAATGTGTTTTTTTACTCCATTTTTTAAATTTAGGAGAATTCCTCCTCCTCCATTCTCTATTGAATTTTTGGCTGATCCATCTGTATATGCATGGGTCCAATTCCTGCTTGGGTAATGTTCTTTTATGTAGTTTAGGGTTATTTCTCTTCTTTCGGTTTCATGCTGAGTGTTCTTTTTCTCAATACCAGGAATGTTTTCTATCATCTCAGGCAGTTGCTGCTGTCTCCAAGCTGGGAAGTTGTGTGCATTGTGTATGGGCTTGACTGTTGATATGTTAAGTATGGGATCTGCCCTAATCCTTCGTTTTGCAGTTTCTACAAAGTTGCTACGCTTCAGTCTTCCCTTTCCAAAACCATTAAATCTGTTGTACATAGGGTGGTCTGTCAATCTTCTAAATTTTTCTGCTTGTTGCTGGGCTCTGCTATCTCTTCTATCCTGCATTGGTTGTAAACAAGTGATCTTTTCTAGTTCATTAATAGGCGTTGTCTTCAGGCTTCCAGTTATGATTCGCATTCCTTGGTTTTGGACTCTACTTATTTTGTTAAAGTTTGACTTAGCTGCTGTTGCCCAAGCTGCAATGCCATATTCCAGTACTGGCCTCACCCGTCCAGTATATAACTTCTTGAGAACTTTCTCATCTGCTCCCCACGTTGTACCAGCAAGCTTTTTCATGATTGCCATTCTCTGCCTTGCTCTTGTTCGATTTTTCTCAACCTGTGTCTTCCATGTCAGGCGACGATCAAAGGTGACTCCTAGATAGTTTGGATTTTCTTCATGGCGCAATATTTTTCCATTCAATACCAGCTTAGGTTGCTGAGTTTTATTTGAGAGGGAGAACACTGTGCATGTTGTTTTCTCCTCACTTATCTTCACTAGCCATGATTTTGACCAGTCCTCTAGCGCTAATAAGGCTTGCTGTATTCTGCTGTTAGCTGTACTAATATATTCTTCAGATGTCCATATGGCTAGGTCATCTGCAAAGGAGGATGTGTGTACTCTGGCTGGAAAATTTTCTGTGATGTCATTTATATATGCTAGGAATAATGTTGGTGAAAGAACTCCTCCTTGGGGGACACCTTGCTCCAGCAGCATCATTTTGCTTGTTTGTCCTTGTACTTTTGTCCTGGCAGTTCTGTTCTCAAGGTAGTGGCTTATCCATTTATACATTTTCCCACAGACATGCATTTTTTGCAGTTTTACTTTCAGTCCTTCCTTCCATACTTTATCAAATGCTTTTTCTAAATCTATCCAGACTGCTAGTGTGTGCTTTTTCTCTTGGAAGGCATCCTCTATTTCCTGAGCTATATAGGTTATTTGATCTTCAGTGGATCTGTATTTTCTGAATCCTGCTTGGTGTGGTGTTAAGAGTTTGTTTTCTTCCAGATGCCATGTTAGCCTGCCATTGATAATGCGTTCCATTAATTTTCCTACACAGCTCAGTAGACTGATAGGTCGATAGCCATTTGGTTCTTCCAGGTCTTTTCCTTTCTTTGGGACTGGTATTAGTATAGCTTCCTTCCATACCTGTGGGCTATTCCTCTCTTCCAGCTGTTATTTAGGACTGCTAGTAGTTTCTTCTTTGCCTTGGTGCCTAGTCCTATTAGCATTTCATTTGTGATTCCATCCTTTCCTGGTGATTTCTTCTTATTTAGGGTATTCATTGCCTGTTCCATTTCTTCCATTGTTAGATTTGCCATCATATATTCTGCTGCTGTCTCTGTATTTCTATGATGTATCTGTTTGTCTTTGATTGCTTTCTTCTGTTCGGTTGAAATATCAATGTGGTTTGCATTTGCATAGTGTTCCATTAGTGCATTTGCAGCCTTTTTGCCTGTAAGCAAGGCAATTCCTTGTTTAATTGTTATTTGTTTGTTTCTAGGTCCTTCATTGTTCATGGCTTTCACTAGTTTCCATAGTTTGTTTCCATCCCTGTCAAAATTCAGGTTTTCTGTTTTTTCCCTCCAACAATCTCTTGTTGTTTGATTTACTGTTCTTTTATATTTTGCTGAGATGGCTTTGAGAGAGATGTTTGCTTCAATTGTTTGTTCTCTCTCTGCTGTCTTCCTGGCATCTTCAACTTTGTCCTCCAAACTTTGTAGTTCTTCAGTCCAGTATGGTTTGTAATTTTTCCTCGCGCCTCTTGGAATGGACTCAGTGGCTGCCTGTATTATCGCTCTGTTTAGACTTTCCACCATTTGCTTTATGTTGCCATATCGTGTATTTATGTTTTCACAATATTTGTCTGTTAGTATGGCAAATCTGCCCCAATCTGCTCGTTTGTAATTCCAGCGGGGCAAGGGCTTTTGCTCCTGTGGAACATACTCCATATTCATTTCAAGCTTGATTGGTCTGTGGTCACTACCTGCTAATTGGTCCAGCACATGGCGATCGATTTTGTGGAGGATGTCTCCTGTGCAGAAAGCTAAGTCTGGAGTAGAAGTGGTAAGCCATCTTCTGGAGTAGAAGCTCGGTGTGTCATCCGCTTTGTTGAGTAGATGGAGATTTGAGTCTATTTCCCAGTCCTCCAATTCATCTCCTCTTTTGTCAGTATCTGGGTATCCCCATCTTTCTGAACGGCTATTAAAGTCTCCGACAATAATGCAGTTTGTGTCAGTTATTTTCATGTTTGAGAGTGTAAGGTCCTTATCTGCTGGGCTATACAGATTGTAGATTCTTATTTTCACGTCCTTTATCATTATATCAACACCTATAATTTCCGTTTGGTTGTCAGAGATCACAGATACTTCGCTGCAAGGTATTGTATTTCGTGTAAGTATTAGAACTCCTCCTTTGTGTCCTTCGCGGTCAAAACGTGTGGCCTGATATCCTCTGACTGAGAATTTGTGATTGGCGTTGAGGTGTGTCTCTTGAATGCATGCCACATCTATTCTATCTTTATGAAGACGCTGTGTTAGGGAGTCTTTCTTCTTGTAAACTCCTTCGGCATTCCACTGTAGTATGTTGAGTGTCCGGGGTATTTGGTCAATAGCTCTTAACCTACTCCTCTGTGCCTTGACTCCACAGCACAGGGGAAGGTGACCACCAGTAGTCATGGGTGGACCCCCTCGAGGCAGGGGGCCCGGCACTATCACCGCCTGATGGGACTTCACGGGATTAGCACCATATCGATTAATTTTGATTTGTGACATCATGAATTAAGTTACGTTGCACTGCTTTGTCAAGCCTGTGGCTCAGTACATCCGATTTCGACAAGCATTTATTCGGGATGCTTTCCCTAGCCTTTGACTGTCCCCAGTCTACCTACAAGGCAGCAGGTTTCACATTGCACTGCTTTGTCAAGCCTGTGGCTCAGTACATCCGATTTCGACAAGCATGTATTTGGGGTGCTTTCCCTAGCCTTTGACTGTCCCCAGTCTACCTACAAGGCAGCAGGTTTGTGTGTCTCTTCGTCTGGTCCCTCTCCCTTGACCTGTCCGACATGGGTGGCCCTACCAGTAGCTGTGCTACCGTCGGCATAGCTCTTGGGGTCATTGGGACGCACAAGCCCCTCTACCTCGTCACGGTGGACACACAGCAGAGGGGCTTCTCTATTTATTATGGCAGAATCTAAAATATTTACTTGCCAGTTTCGGTCGTCTATCTCTGGTTCAGCTTCATCTTCTGTGTCTCCTGATGACTGTGGGTACGGAATCCTAGACAATAAATCAGCGCATGTGTTAATCCTACCTGGAATGTATTCAATTTTCGTATTGTACCCCTGTAGATTCAATGCCCAGGTCTGTATTTTCCTGTTCTGCACTGGAGCTTCTAAAAAAGACTTTAAAGGCATATGGTCAGTTCTAATAACAAAATTTGCGTTATGTAAGTAGTAATTTAGTTTCTGAAGAGCATAATGAATAGCATATGCTTCTTTTTCAATAGTCGTCCATTTTCGTTGCGACTTGCTAAGTTTGTGAGACAAGAAGTAAATTGGCCTTTCATTTTTAACCCCTGGTATTCCAGACTCTTTTCCTTCATATGGTTGAACCAAACATGCTCCTATTGCATTGTCCGAAGCATCTGTGTACAGTATTAACTGTTTATTCAAGTCTGGATGCGTCAATAGTGGTACCAGTGTTAAGCTGTTTTTTAAATACTCGAACGCTTTTTGACACTCATCATCCCACTTAAATCTAGCGTATTTGCCTGTTAAATTTGTAATAGGTTCTGCTATCTTTGAAAACGCTGGGACAAACCGCCTATAATACGCACAAGTTCCTATAAACGCACGCACTTCCCTTACGTTAGTTGGAGGAGGTAATTCTTTAATAACCTTTATCTTGTCCTGGTCTGGTTTAATTCCGTCTCTATTTATAATATAACCCAAATATTTTGTTTCTGTCTTTAAAAACTGGCACTTACTAAGCTTCAATTTAACGTCATGTACTCTTAATCTATCGAATACTAATCTAATATGTTTTAAATGATCATTCACATCTCCTTTCGTAAAAATCAGAATATCGTCTATATAGGCTAATGCAAACCTTTGCATACCTTCTAATACTTCATTTATTAAGAGCATGTAGTGAGACGGCGCAGTTTTGACCCCAAAAGGCATTCGTAAAAATTCGTAAGAGCCCATATGGGTACAGAAAGCACTCTTCTTTTGAGCATCCTTCGACATAGGTATACACCAGAATCCTGATCTTGCGTCTAACGTCGTGAAGAATGTAGAATCATTAAGCAACCCCAAAATATCATCAATTACTGGTAGTGGGTACGCTACATTCTTAGTGATTTTGTTCAACGCCCTGTAGTCGCAGCAGAAGCGACTCGAACCATCAGGTTTGGCTACGATGACGACCGGAGATGACCATTCTGACTTCGATCTTGTTATTATTCCTGCTTTCAACATATCTTCTATTGCCTTTTCTACAATTTCTCTATTTCTCAATGGAGTTCTATATGGTTTTAAACTAATTGATGGATGGTCTCCCGTATCTATTTCCATTGTAACTGTTTGTGTCTTTCCCAATTCCAAATCATTAATTGCAAATACATCTTGATTTTGCCTTATAAGTTGTTCTAATACTTCCTTATTTTCTGGCGGAGCTTTTAACTGTGCCAACAATTCTTGTTCCCTTGTCATTTTGTCTAGTGAATGTATTTGGGCTGTATTTCTTCTGGATGGATGGATCAATTCATCCATTTGTACGTTCCCTCTTCTTCCGCGTCTGTTATTAACTCTTTCACTAGAAGTTTCTGAATAACTTGTTCCCGACCTTTCTACTCTATCCGTTGCCAATATGTCACTAATGTTATGATCTAGTTTGGCTATCACACATCCTCTGTATAATTTGATTTCTCTACCTGTGTTGTTGATAATCATCACTGGAAAGGTTAAGTGTTTATCCAACGCTATTATTCCATCCGGAACTTCCAAACCAGGCTCATCAATTACTTCCTCTTGCAACTCAGTGATTCTGACTGTGTCTCCTGCCACATAATATGGGTTTCTCTTCAGCTTTGCTTGTATCAAATTAACCGACTGTGGTTTTAACGTCGTGGACATTTTAACTCTAACTAGTGCTGATATATGCATGTCTTCTTCCATATCTACATAGACGTCCCTGAATTTTAATTTATGTAAATCAAAGAAAAGTCTTATTCCATTTTTTATTAAAAAATCTCTTCCTATCAGCATGTTTCTATTTAAATCTTTCACTACCTGAAAAAGATGTCTTACGTTGATCCCTCCTAATTTAAAATTGATCATTGTTTGTCCAATTAATTGTAAATTCTGTCCTGTAACAGAGTGAAGATTATTATGACTCTTAAATATTCTACAATTTCTCATTATTTTATATAAAAAACTTTCTTTAATTACACTAACCTGAGCTCCTGAATCAATTAATGTACGAACTCTATATTTTCCTATTTCTATTATGCACGAACTATTATCTGTTGTCTTCACTGTAAACTGTTTGACTTCATCTACTTGTGAGCATTCTCTATTCGTCCCCCTATGTCTATTATTAACATACTCTTTAAACCTTGGGACCTTATTATTTACCCTCCTATCACAGGTCCTTTTTAATAGGTAGGGCGCCGGTTTTCCTGCGTTCTTGTACCTGTAAAATTCCTGTGTCTACCTTCAACATTCCTACTCAACCTGTTATTGTCATGTCTACCCTGTGTATTCGACTGGACACGCCTGTTATTACAAAAACGAGAAACATGTCCGCGTTGACCACAAACCCAACAGACAATATTTGTGTTGCCTACTGTCTCACTTGTAGGGTATCTCATATTTCTTCTTTCATCATAATCATTTCTATTTCTACCTTGTAACGTCTGTATACCTCCTCTCCTATTCCATCCGAACCTTGTTTGTCCTATTTCCATAGGCTCCTCAACTCTGTCTTCTCGACTTGTTCCTATTTCTCGTCCTGTTCTCAATCTAAATCTACGTCTCAAATTTTCTTCTTGTACCGCGATATCTACCGCTTGTGATAACCTCTCAGGGTTTTCCCTCATCAGCTTAAATTTCAAACCATCGGATTTTATGCCATCTACAAAAATCCCTACTAACATCCTCTCCACCTCTTCTCCTCGTACATTCTGTCCTAAGAATGCCTCTTCAGCCAGGTTAATCAACCTATCGCTGAACAATTGTACCGTCTCTCCGTTGTTTTGTTTAGCCTGTCTCAACACCGAAAAGGCATGTTGTGGATCCGTTATTTCCGCGTACTTTCGTGCTAGGTCCTCTTTAAATTGTTCCCATGTCTCATCTACTCTAGCCTCTAACTTTCTTCTTATATGATCCGAAACTGGTTCTGTTGCCGCCTGATAAGCCAGTCTCATTTTTTCTTCATCCGTTGCCGAGACCAAATACGCATATTTTTCTATGGAAGTTATCCACTTCTTAAACTCTCTGGCCTGTCCACTAAACTTAACAATTTCAGTTGCCATTCCCTGTTGTTTAATAACCGTATTAAGTCTACCTACCGCTGTTCCTACCCCCGTCAAAACTTGTGCTAAGGTGTCTTGTTCCGCCATGCTGAAATATTATTATACAGATCAAGCAAACAACTTCACATTTGTAATGTACTAATTTAAGAAATACAAATCACTTATACCGTAAGAACAGTTCAATCAGTTAATAGGTGTACAAATTACCCTACTCTTGTTTCTCGATCCACGCAAGACGTATTCTCCTAGGTTCGCCGTCAGGTTAAATTCAACGCTGTATTAGTTGAAACCAATCGCGCACTTCAGGTAGTTCGTTCCTTCTTCTAAGGTAGGTTCTCTTCTTGGGATGCCTCAGTACAGTACTTCAACCCTTGGTTGGGTCCCTTCTGAGATGGAGTACATCAAATCGACGTCTTGAGAACGACTCATACGTAACAGAGCCCAAAAGGATTAGCGAGCGGCTCTCATTTGTAGTAGAGCCCTGAGATAGTCTGACACGTCAACAAAACATGGGGCAATCCATGAAGTAATGAGGTATTTATTTGCTGTCTTGATTGTCTTTTACCAACGTTCTTTTTTCCAGTTGTTAGCGCTCAGAACAAAACCTATTAACATTGAGGCTGAACTTGATTGTCTTATTGAAAAGTTCTTGCTCACCTGAAACAACGATCAGACTGGATTGCCCTTCAGCCAAACTCTTGCTCGCTCAAGACACGATTAAACTGGGGCGACTTTCAGCACACTCCTGCTCGCTCGAGATATCGATTTACTGACTTGAGCTTCAGCACACTCCTGACATGTTCGCCAGAGTAATGGACAAGAGGAGCCATTAGGATGGTGTTTACAGTTGATGCTCGCCGGTTTGATGACAATCGCAGGCGCTGCAACTTGTTATGGCAAGTTGGTCTTCAGCCTTTTCTTGACGCCAATTAAATTTTAATATCAAGTCTTGAAAAAGACTTACAGACAACCACCCCTGGCCGGGCGTTTGGTTGCTGTACTTCTCACGGATAACTTATTGGCCATTTTTCCTACTGCGCTTTGTTATGTTCAATACTTGTTTAGAACCGTGCCGAAATTCTGTTTCTGGCGATCGACACAAACGGACCAAGGATCTTGAGCTACTTCGATGTATTATATAGTAGACATCGTTTTTAGACTCCGCGATCTTACTCAGTAGACAGCATTTTGAGACTTCGCGTTGTACCAGGCTCGAATCCTGTGTCGTGTGCTCCAAAATTAGTCCTATAACAGTGTGAAGGACTAAGAAAGACTGTTGGTTTCATATAAATAAGGTTTATTTACATTTGATGGCAAGTACTATAAACATGGTGTCCTTCCAGTTCCAGGCCCTGATCTTGACTGCCCCCTGACAACCAACTACGTCACGACTTGAGCATCCACCTTCCCATTCTCCCCCGATGCTCAATCGTGCCGTAGCCTTTTCCCACCTACTACTCTACTTCTGTTACATAACCTTTGATGGTCGGAAATCTTCTGTGGTGCTGCTGACTTCTAACTGTCCTGGGATTTGTAATATTAACAAATGCACACAGAGCTGCTGTCACTACCCACAAGATCAGGGGCAGGAATATATACATATACTAGCTGCCCGGCTTCGCTCTGGCGGGGATCTATCTATGTGTCTGTCTGCTTGTCTGACCCGGCCCGGTTTCGCCCTGGCGGGGAGCGTCTCATTAAATTCATATAAGTAGTCATTATACATTCTCTAAGCGTACAGAGTATTCGTTCGGCCCCTGGGCCCTCGCAGCTAATTTATTGGTTGCAGCTAGAAAATTTCATTTAATGTTAGGATTATTGTTTTTTAAATGTTGACGTATAATTTTTAAGTTATGGTCGAACACCAAATTTGATGTCTAATGTAGTGCTTTTTGATAAACAATATTTTTTTTGTTTTTCTGTCTGGTGCGTACACAAATAAATCCGAAGGTTTTCCAACGCGTGAGCAGGCCACATATAGCTGTCCATGTGTGAAGCACGGATTTTCCAAATTTAGTCCACACACTTGTAGCAATTGTCCCTGTGCTTTGTTGATCGTCATGGCAAATGCAAGTCGCACCGGAAACTGCAGGCGTTTGAATTCGAATGGCATGTCTGTTGGAATCATTGGGATGCGAGGCAACAGTACATCAAAGGATAGGCTTCTTCTTTTTTTTAGACAAAATAAAAAAAAAAACAACCTGCATTTTAACAGGCGTGCTGCGTGTAAGGTATGCATAAGGTATGCACACCCACAACATTGAATGAAAAATGTGATGTTGACACACACGCGTCCAATTTTTTTAAAAAACAAAATCAAGAATATACCCATTTAAATAAACTTCTCTCTGCCAAGCGAACGGAAAAAACAAATGCTTCGATTACTTCAAAAGTTCCACTCCGAAAAAAGTACAGAAATAAAATTCTAACGTATCTAATCTAAAATAAATCCATTATTTTTAATGAACACTGGTTTTAAAAACATAAAAAGATGTGTTAGAAAATTTTAACTATTTAAATAGATGCATTACTTTTATAAAAATTATGAAAATGCCTTAAAGATTATATCATTATTTATTATAACTCATATGCCTGTAAATAACTATAGACAAAAAGTTTATAAATCTTTGAAAACAATGCAACAATCTATACATAAAATAATAGTGATGTTATTAAAAGTTATGACCCTTGAAATAACTTTTCTTATGTTAAGTCCCCTTGATGGAAACGATAAATATTAGCTGCCCGGCTTCGCCAAGGCTCTGGCGGGGATCTATCTATCTATGTATGTTAGGCCCGTTCCCGTTAAAAATATAGATAGAATAGAAGAATAGATAGAAATTATGATTGGAAGAGATCTATCTAAAGTAAACTTGGCTCCCGTTCCGGACTATCTGTCTATCTGTCTGTCTGACCTGGCCCGGCTGCACCTCATTTAATTCATATAGATTTCTATAGACAGGGGACTTAACTTGAGATATAACAATGCTACTAAAAGTTATATCCCTTTTTGTCATATATTTTTATATTTTTTTGTTCAGTCATGTAATTACAAAATTAAATTTTAGGAAGTTGATAGCTGATAGATAAAACTATCACAGTTGGTGAACTATCACAGGAATGAAAGGAAAACGTGTAGAAAATTTCATCTCAATCGGTTGGACCGTTCGCGAACGCATAAAGGACGGACATACATACATACATACACACAACGATTTTTATATATATAGATAATACATGGAAGGGGGGGGGGGGGGAACAACTTCCATGGGTAGTTCTCTTCCGATTACAACGCTGATAGTTCAATAGTTCTCTTCTGGTAACAGCATCAACATTGATAGCTCAATAGTTCTCTTCCGATTACAACAACACTGATGGTTCAATAGTTCTCTTCCGATTACAACACTGATGGTTCAATAGTTCTCTTCCGATTACAACACTGATGGTTCTTCTTCTTCTTCTTCTTCGTTCATCCGGAGTTTTTTGTGTGGATGTGATTGCGTTGTGCCTGTTTACAGCAGAGCTGCGTTCTTGCGCCATTAGGCCGACACATCCGACTTCTGCGGGCATTTGTTGACCGGGTTAACCTTCCCGGGGGTTTCTTAGGACGTTTGACTCTCACTGTTGTGGTGTTATCCCCCATCCTAGCTGACCCATATAGAACAGCCAAAGATCCTGGTCAGCCCTCAAGGGAAGGCAGGGGCAGACCTTGGGCATTCCCCGCCATCCAAGGAGGCTTCCATACTTGCAGAGCCGATACATAGCGCTCTGATACTGGGCTCACCCAAGGAATCGTCACGTCCTGCACATGGCTGCTTAGCCTCACTTCCGTATATTGGGCCTTCCGTTCACCATAGGCTGTTCTTCCGGAAACCAGAAGTATGCAGTCTGCAGATGACATCCACACAGTGAGCTTTCGATTCAGACTTTCCATGTAATGGATTTGCTATCCAAGCAATATTCCATTTCGTGCCACTAGGACACTTTTCCACCTTTTATGAAGCCCACACAGTGGGCTTTTGATTCAGACTTTCCACGTAATGGATTTGCTATCCAAGCAATATTCCATTTCGTGCCACTAGGACACTTCCACCTTTTATGAAGCCCACACAGTGGGCTTTTGGTTCGGACTTTCCACGTAATGGATTTGCTATCCAAGCAATATTCCATTTCGTGCCACTAGGACACTTTTCCACCTTTTATGAAGCCCACACAGCGAGCTTTCGATTTGGACTTTCCACATAATGGATTTGCTATCCAAGCAATATTCCATTTCATGCCTCTGGGTCTTCATGCATCTTTAAATGTCAACCTGTATGTAGTTTAAGTAAGCTGCGGTCAACTTTAGCTTGTTGATATCTCCATAGAGCTTGTCCTCAAATGAAGCAGGTGTGGGCCAAAATATCTTTCTCTGTTCTGCATACGTTGGGCAATCCTGCAGCAAATGTTTTGCCGTCATTTTTCCAGTTCTACAATTACATTCATCGGTATCTCCTATCTTTAGATTATTGAACAAGTGGTATTTCAGCCTGTTATGTCCTGTGCGGAGTCTGAAGATTGCTACTTGTTCTCTTCGGTCGAGTTTGTAATATGCATCATCCTTCTGATGGCCTGGATGCTCTGATTCCCATTTGGTTCTATAAGTGCTTTTTATCAACCTCTTTGCCTCATTATAGGTTATGTCTATGTCAGGCTGTGGTAGTCGTCCGCCCTCTTTTGCCAGTCTGTCAGCCTCTTCGTTTCCAGGTATACTGCAATGTGATGGGATCCACTGTATTACAACTTTTTTGGATTTCTGGCATAGACCATGGAGTTCTGCTCTTAGGTCAGTTAGTTCTGTGCTGTTATTGCTCTTCAGTATTGAGACAGCTGACTTTGCATCTGTGAAGATAGCTATTTGCTTCTCTTTATTTTCCTCCATCAGGAGCATTTCTGCTGCAGTTTTCAGAGCCTCTACCTCTGCTTTGAAGTTACTTGAAAATTTTCCAGTTGCCATTGAATGTTTTTTTTTTCACTCCATTTTTTAAATTTAGGAGAATTATTCCTCCTCCATTCTCTATTGAATTTTTGGCTGATCCATCTGTATATGCATGGGTCCAATTCCTGTTTGGGTAATGTTCTTTTATGTAGTTTAGGGTTATTTCTCTTCTTTCGGTTTCATGCTGAGTGTTCTTTTTCTCAATACCAGGAATGTTTTCTATCATCTCAGGCAGTTGCTGCTGTCTCCAAGCTGGGAACTTGTGTGCATTGTGTATGGGCTTGACTGTTGATATGTTAAGTATAGGATCTGCCCTAATCCTTCGTTTTGCAGTTTCTACAAAGTTGCTACGCTTCAGTCTTCCCTTTCCAAAACCATTAAATCTGTTGTACATAGGGTGGTCTGTCAATCTTCTAAATTTTTCTTCTTTTTGCTGGGCTCTGCTATCTCTTCTATCCTGCATTGGTTGTAAACAAGTGATCTTTTCTAGTTCATTAATAGGCCTTGTCTTCAGGCTTCCAGTTATGATTTGCATTCCTTGGTTTTGGACTCTACTTATTTTGTTAAAGTTTGACTTAGCTGCTGTTGCCCAAGCTGCAATGCCATATTCCAGTACTGGCCTCACCCGTCCAGTATATAACTTCTTGAGAACTTTCTCATCTGCTCCCCACGTTGTACCAGCAAGCTTTTTCATTATTGCCATTCTCTGCCTTGCTCTTGTTCGATTTTTCTCAACCTGTGTCTTCCATGTCAGGCGACGATCAAAGGTGACTCCTAGATAATTTGGATTTTCTTCATGGCGCAATATTTTTCCATTCAATACCAGCTTAGGTTGCTGAGTTTTATTTGAGAGGGAGAACACTGTGCATGTTGTTTTCTCCTCATTTATCTTCACTAGCCATGATTTTGACCAGTCCTCTAGCGCTAATAAGGCTTGCTGTATTCTGCTGTTAGCTGTACTAATATATTCTTCAGATGTCCATATGGCTAGGTCATCTGCAAAGGATGATGTGTGTACTCTGGCTGGAAAATTTTCCGTGATGTCGTTTATATATGCTAGGAATAATGTTGGTGAAAGAACTCCTCCTTGGGGGACACCTTGCTCCAACAGCATCATTTTGCTGGTTTGTCCTTGTACTTTTGTCCTGGCAGTTCTGTTCTCAAGGTAGTGGCTGATCCATTTATACATTTTTCCACAAACATGCATGTTTTGCAGTTTTACTTTCAGTCCTTCCTTCCATACTTTATCAAATGCTTTTTCTAAATCTATCCAGACTGCTAGTGTGTGCTTTTTCTCTTGGAAGGCATCCTCTATTTCCTGAGCTATATAGGTTATTTGATCTTCAGTGGATCTGTACTTTCTGAATCCTGCTTGGTGTGGTGTTAAGAGTTTGTTTTCTTCCAGATGCCATGTTAGCCTGCCATTGATAATGCGTTCCATTAATTTTCCTACACAGCTAAGTAGACTGATAGGTCGATAGCCATTTGGTTCTTCCAGGTCTTATCCTTTCTTTGGGACTGGTATTAGTATAGCTTCCTTCCATGCCTGTGGGACTATTCCTCTCTTCCAGCTGTTATTTAGGACTGCTAGTAGTTTCTTCTTTGCCATGGTGCCTAGTCCTATTAGCATTTCATTTGTGATTTCATCCTTTCCTGGTGATTTCTTCTTTTTTAGGGTATTCATTGCCTGTTCCATTTCTTCCATTGTTAGATTTGCCATCATATATTCTGCTGCTGTCTCTGTATTTCTATGATGTATCTGTTTGTCTTTGATTGCTTTCTTCTGTTCGGTTGTAATATCAATGTGATTTGCACTGGCATAGTGTTCCATTAGTGCATTTGCAGCCTTTTTTCCTGTAAGCAAGGCATTTCCTTGTTTAATTGTTATTTGTTTGTTTCTAGGTCCTTCATTGTTCATGGCTTTCACTAGTTTCCATAGTTTGTTTCCATCCCTGTCAAAATTCAGGTTTTCTGTTTTTTCCCTCCAACAATCTCTTGTTGTTTGATTTACTGTTCTTTTGTATTTTGCTGAGATGGCTTTGAGAGAGATGTTCGCTTCAATTGTTTGTTCTCTCTCTGCTGTCTTCCTGGCATCTTCAACTTTGTCCTCCAAACTTTGTAGTTCTTCAGTCCAGTATGGTTTGTAATTTTTCCTCGCTCCTCTAGGAATGGACTCAGTGGCTGCCTGTATTATCGCTCTGATTAGACTTTCCACCATTTGCTTCATGTTGCCATATCGTGTATTTATGTTTTCACAATATTTGTCTGTTAGTATGGCAAATCTGTCCCAATCTGCTCGTTTGTAATTCCATCGGGGCAAGGGCTTTTGCTCCTGTGGAACATACTCCATATTCATTACAAGCTTGATTGGTCTGTGGTCACTACCTGCTAATTGGTCCAGCACATGGCGATCGATGTTGTGGAGGATATCTCCTGTGCAGAAAGCACACTGATGGTTCAATAGTTCTCTTATGGTTACAGCATCAACATTGATGGTTCAATAGTTCTCTTCCGATTACAACAACACTGATGGTTCAATAGTTCTCTTATGGTTACAGCATCAACATTGATGGTTCAATAGTTCTCTTAAGGTTACAGCATCAACACTGATGGTTCAATAGTTCTCTTATGGTTACAGCATCAACACTGATGGTTCAATAGTTCTCTTATCGTTACAGCATCAACATTGATGGTTCAATAGTTCTCTTATGGTTACAGCATCAACACTGATGGTTCAATAGTTCTCTTATGGTTACAGCATCAACACTGATGGTTCAATAGTTCTCTTATGGTTACAGCATCAACATTGATGGTTCAATAGTTCTCTTATAGTTACAGCATCAACACTGATGGTTCAATAGTTCTCTTATGGTTACAGCATCAACACTGATAGTATGATAGTTTTCTATCAGTAGAGATTCAACACTAATAGTAGAAGTTCTGCTGAGAATACAACTTCAAGATTAATAGAATCTTCGTGTATCACTCTTGTACATACATACACATGGTGCTGCTTCCAGTCATATATGAAATGCATTGAAAGTTCTCATAGATAGTTAACCCACAGACACACACATAGTATACCAGCCATCCTTGCTGTGTCTATAACTCAGTTTTGTCTGCTCTCTTTCCCTTCTCTCTTACATACTGTAAGGATCTGTGCACACACCTTCAGGTACATTGGTAAAGTCGTTTTAGACCCATTGTCAGTATCATACCGGCCGCCTTTGCTTCCAAAGTCATTGACTGGTACACACTTCGTGTTGTGTCCACCTGAGAGAGAGAGAATGTCTCTCTCTCTCTCTCTTTCTTTCTCTCTCTCTCTCTCTCTCTCTCTCTTTCTTTCTCTCTCTCTCTCTCTCTCTCTCTCTCTCTCTCTCTCTCTCTCTCTCTCTCAATGTAAGACGGGCCTGCGTGCCCAATTTGTTACCCTTTGAAAATAAAGTCTGTTCGTTCGTTCGTTCTCTCTCTCTCTCTCTTTCTCTCTCTCTCTCTCTCTCTCTCTCTCTCTCTCTCTCTCTCTCTCTCTCTCTCTCTCTCTCTCTCTCTTCTAGAACTATTAGCGGTCTAGTTGGTGTAGCGACAAGGGTTCGATACTCTCTTCTTCACTGCAGTAGAGAAAGGCTGGCCACCCATTCCTCAGCGCACCCAGGTCTACAAGAAATGTGGCGGTCCTGGTACTTCACATGTCAATAGTAAATTCCCGCTGCTGGACTCATCTGTTTGTGTAAGACTTTGAAATGCCAATATGGATTCTGTGTTTGAAGCAAGGCAACTCCCGACTGCACCCTCATGAGATATAGGATGGACACAACACGCGGGCCAGGGGACCAAGTGGTTCTTCTTCTTCTTCTTCTTCTTCTTCTTCTTCTTCTTCTTCTTCTTCTTCTTCTTCTTCTTCTTCTTCTTCTTCTTCTTCTTCTTCTTCTTCTTCTTCTTCTTCTTCTTCTTCTTCTTCTTCTTCTTCTTCTTCTTCTTCTTCTTCTTCTTCTTCTTCTTTCAAACAAAATCGAGGATTGGAAATCAGCCCCGAGAGACTCGGAAACAGACCAGTTTGGTTGATTTCAAGGGTGTGAAGGCACGGTCGTTCAGAAAGCAATGGTACACGACTGAGCGTAAATATGTATAGTAAATCACAAATAACCATAAAATGCTGGGGTTTATGGCCACGTCCTGTAAAGGATAAGCAATTAATCATCACCCGAGAATAACAAGACAATGAGTTTGATATCGTTGTGCTCCTAAAATTACATGTCACAAACAGTCAAGGAGAGAGAGAGAGACATAAAATACATGTCACAAACAATCAACGACAGAGAGAGAGATATCAACATTGGCCCGGATTTCGCGTCTGATAAAACAGCGAGCTGATTGAGCCATACTGATAGCGAAAACAAGAATCGCACACGTTACCAAACACCACATATAATAAACACCACACACTCACACTGCATATACACAACAGATCAACACATCTCGATTCAGTCTGAAAAGCCAGAGCTGCGGATCAGAACAACTTTCAGTTTCCTATCAGCACTCGTTGGTATGTTGTGTAGTTTATCTTGCCTGCTTTCTAAGATGTAACTTTACTACATCGTTTTAACAAATTTTCTAAAGTTAACAGTTAGTTACATGCCCTTTACAAGTCGCGTGTAACCCACCATTTATTGGCTGTGTGTGATATTTAAGACCATTTTAAGGCAGTTCATTTATTCTTAGCGTTTGCGAGAAAAGTATTTTAATGAGTATTGATAGCCTGGCAAATGGGGATATTTTTATTTTTAAGGAGAGCCTACTTGGTCGAACATCGAAGTACACGTTTCATCAAGTTAGTGTCGTCATCTAGAGGTGACTGGGTCGCTTATAGCTTCCAAATATTATATATCCTAAGGAACTCTTTGGCCTCTACACGTTTCGTTTCCTTCTATGAGAGCTAATCAAGACTCATAATGCAATTATCATGTTATAATTCAGCAGGGTTCTCCAACGAAGGGTAGTTTATCTGTCCACCTTGAGAAGTGGATGTAAGTCGTACCGTATGTAAGTCGTACCGTGTGTAAGTCGTACCGTATGTAAGTTGTACCGTATGTAAGCCAAGCCAAGGACTCTTTTACGCTGGACATTGTTCTAGGTCCATATTTCTATAGACCAACCGTCACTGGGTGGCTGATGTGGCCAGTATCACACCGGATGCCTTGACTTCCTTAGACACTTCCTGGTACTCGTTGAGTCTGCACCGACCTGGATGTGATAAATCCGCCCTGATGTAGATCCGCCCTCGTGACACTATGGCTTGCCAATACGGTTCCCGAGCCACACTATGGACTTAATTATGTGTGTTGGCCACACTTTAAAACATGATATACACAAGAGAGTACTAGAGGGCAAAATACAAAAGTCATGGGTTCGATTGTAGATTGCGTAATTCGGTTCAAAGTTCAGTTTGTTCCGTGACCCTTAGGTGTCGCCTCAGGAGCTACAGAGTTCGTGCTCTGTGCGACGTATTCAGCTGGTCGATTTACGTAACAATACAAAACAACAACATGGGGAAAAAACCCGATGCAATGATGTAGAGCTTCTTGTCTTTCAACCGTGTAAAATACAAGAAAACAACGGATAGGGCAGACCGAGAGCAAGGCTGATATAACAGACGTGCACATACCTGTCTGTGCAGGCACGAAGACATACACACGCGCGCACGCACGCGCGCCCACACGCACACACACGGCAGTACTGTCTAACGACAGACAGAATGGAACGATCCTTAATGGTTACCACCAGCCACAGGTGTGACATACTTGATGATGATGATTATTATTATGGTCTACGTGCACACACGTCATTATCGCGGTGGTGTTCATGTCCCTCAACACTGCTTCCCGGGGCTCAGTCTCTAGAAGTAGCAGGTGCCTTTGGCAAGAAAGGCGGTGAAGAATGTAACCGATCACCTCAGCCAGTAGTAGCCTGACTGTGTATATGTGAAGGTGTAATGCTGCGTGGTGTCTACGGGACTGTACGGAAAACGTGGAAACACGCGGTATTAGATGGGTGCTTGCCACTGAGCGTTAAAATAGGCCTTCAGTGGAGAAGGTGACTCTTCTGTCACTGTATCTAGTAGATGTCCTAACGAAATTCCCAGGTAGAGTGCCCATCTTTTCACAACTTTCACCGGCTTGGTTTCGTCAACTGTCCTGGCCATACTGTGTTTTGATCGCTCACGTGACAGCCGTGGTGATGGATTCACGGACACCCTGTGTGCGTATCCCGAGCATCAGCATGTGCTGAGTCTCTGCAAACATATTTTGTTTGTTTTGTTTGTCTGTTTGTTTGTTTGTGTTTTAGTTCGAGCTTTAATCGTGTTCCCTACCACTCTGCCAGCTCAGTTAACATGTTCTCTTTGTCTTCTTTTATCCCTAACATTATCAATCTTCTTGATTAGTTCTACAAATCCTCATTTCTCATAACTTTATCTTTAACACTGTCAATGGTATTTATTTTAAGAGAGTTATACAGATCCTCATTTCTCATAACTTTATGTCTAACACTGTCAATGTTCTTGATTTTAAAACAGTTATACAGACATGTGCTTCTCATAACTTGATCTCTAACACTGTCAGTTAGTTAGTTAGTTAGTCGACAGATCATCCTCGTTGCACATCGAACCATTCAGTCCATAAGTGCTCGGATCCCCTCCTCAGCAAATCCCGCAGCGTGTAGCGGCTCACGACACCAGTTCTGTGTTGGTTTATCAATCTTCTTTGGCTTCCTGCGTAGTGTTCTTGTTTGGCGGTTATCAGAAAGGTCCGCGGAGATAACGTACTGCACATTCGAACAATATCAGTGACGTCGTATCTAGTATTTGAGCCAAAGTATTATTCATGTATTCACCTCATATTATATATAACTGCAGCATGTACCTGGCCAGTGTAGCGACATATGCCAAGGAAGACATCAGCCGCCTCTGTGGCGAAGGCGTACCGAGCGTAATTTGCAATCCCGCATATCGCGTTTGAAACACAGCTGCGGGCGTTTGTGGAAGCACACCACCTTGCGTTGGTTCCGATACAAAGCTATCATTGCTGGTCGTTCGGAAAGTAATGGCAAACTACTGAACGTAAACTGACCAAGAAATCATAAACAGCAAAGACAAGCTGGGGTTGACTGCCACGTGCTGTAAAGGGTATGCAACAAACTTAAAACAAATATTAATCTGAAACACGGGAAGGACCAAAACATTACAAATAAACTACGAGCATTCATCATCGAGAGCCTGCGCGGGATGCAGAGAATGGAATGGTATGACAGAATCACCGATGTACAGGTCATGGAGAGAACTAAACAAATCACAGTAAACCAAGAGGTGAGGAAAAGACGTTGTGTCTCATGGGACACACACTGAGCAGACCTGAGAACGGTATAGCTAGACAGTCCCTTGGAACCAACAGGGTGAATGAAATAGTGGCAGACTCTCAAATACGGTGAAGAGCGTTACAGGCAGAGACGAAGTACACAGGGAGGACATAGACACAGCTGCAAGAGATAGCATAGGATAGGACGACTTGTCGCCAGTAGGCGGTGTGGGGGTTAAAATGCATAAGAAGAAACAAGTAACACACTCATTTCTGCATGGTCGTGAGTTCTCCAAGTGATGGTCGCAAGACTTGGGTACTGGATGTCTGCCTGCATCGTGAAGGATTGGTGTGATCTTAGTAGTCTCACAGCGTGGACAGTTTGAGTCTTCGACAGTATCATCTCAATACTAAAGTTTACTCACCCTTCAGGAGCCAGACTGGTGATTGTGCCTGGGACACCCCCTATGGAGTTGAAGTCTTGACCACACGATTCCCACACCCTGTCACACCAGCATCTATGTTTCTCAAGCAAAGAGGTTAATAAATGCACGGGTATTGATTGTTTGTCCTAGTGCGTCAACATTTAGCAAGCGGAGCCCTGTGCTGGCTTATACATCAGCGCTGAAGTGGATGACCATTAAGTGAAACTGACTCCGTCATAAACCTGTGACAGCCGTTATAACGCGCGGAGATTTATCACTTCTAAGAGAGACTGCGCACCTGTGTCTGAAATACAACGTCATTAGTTCAAATGTGCTCACATGTACACATCTGCCAACAACCATTGACAACAGTGGCAGGATCTGATCTAATTACTACATAGGGGCCCGTGGCAGCGCAGAGGCTAGAACGTTTGCCTGCTGGATTAATGGACACGGGTTTGACGATATATCGAGACGTGTTGTCACAGCCGACCGAGTCTCCAGGCCAATCAGGCTGACGTGAGTACCACGGTCTTGGGGAGTCATAGGGAGTAATATGGAGTAATGGAGAGTAATGGGGAGTAATGTTGAGTAATGTGGAATAATATGGAGTAATGTGGGGTAATATGGAGTAATGTGGGGTAATATGGAGTAATATGGAGTAATGTGGAGTAATGGGGGGTAATATGGAGTAATGGGGGGTAATATGGAGTAATGTGGAGTAATGGGGGGTAATATGGAGTAATGGGGGGTAATATGGAGTAATATGGAGTAATGTGGGGAATTATGGAGTAATGCTGAGTAATGTAGAGTAATGTGGAGTAATATGGAGTAATGTTGAGTAATGTGCGGTAATATGGAGTAATGTGGAGTAATGTGGAGTAATATTGAGTTATTGGGAGTAATGTTGAGTAATGTGGAGTAATGTTGAGTAATGGGGATTAATATGGAGTATTGGGGAGTAATGTTGAGCAATAGGGAGTAATATGGAGTAATCTTAAGCAATATGGAGCATTGTGGAGTAATATGGAGTAATGGGAGTAATATGGAGTAATGTGGAGTAATGGGGTGTAATATGAAGTAATGGGGAGTAATGTGGTGTAATGTGGAGTAATGTTGAGTTATATGGGGGAATGTGGAGTAATATGGAGTAATGTGGAGTAATGTGGAGTAATATGAAGTAATATGGAGTAATGTTGACCAATATGGAGTAATGTGGAATAATATTGAGTAATGTGGAGTAATGTGGAGTAATGTGGTGTAATGTGGAGTAATGTGGAGTAATGTGGAGTAATGTGGAGTAATGTGGAGTAATGTTGACCAATATGGAGTAATGTGGAATAATATTGAGTAATGTGGAGTAATGTGGAGTAATGTGGTGTAATGTGGAGTAATGTGGAGTAATGTGGAGTAATATGGAGTAATGTTGACCAATATATAGTAATGTGGAGTAATGTGGAGTAATGTGGAGTAATGTGGAGTAATGTGGAGTAATATGGAGTAATGTTGACCAATATGGAGTAATGTGGAGTAATGTGGAGTAATATGGAGTAATGTGGAGTAATGTGGAGTAATTGTGACCAATATGGAGTAACGTGGAGTAATATGGAGTAATGGGGAGTAATATGGAGTAATATTGAGTAATGGGGAGTAATATGGAGTAATGTGGTGTAATGTGGAGTAATTTGGAGTAATATGGAGTAATGTGGAGTAATGTGGAGTAATGTGGAGTAATGTGGAGAAATGTTGACCAATATGGAGTAATGTGGAGTAATATGGAGTAATGTGGAGTAATATGGAGTAATGTGGAGTAATGTTGACCAATATGGAGTAATGTGGAGTAATGTTGACCAATATGGAGTAATGTGGAGTAATATGGAGTAATGTGGAGTAATTTTGACCAATATGGAGTAATGTGGAGTAATGTTGACCAATATGGAGTAATGTGGAGTAATATTGAGTTATTGGGAGTAATGTTGAGTAATGTGGAGTAATGTTAAGTAATGGGGATTAATATGGAGTATTGGGGAGTAATGTTGAGCAATAGGGAGTAATATGGAGTAATATGAAGTAATCTTGAGCAATATGGAGCATTGTGGAGTAATATGGAGTAATGGGAGTAATATGGAGTAATGTGGAGTAATGGGGTGTAATATGAAGTAATGGGGGGTAATATGGAGTAATGTGGTATAATGTGGAGTAATGTTGAGTTATATGGAGGAATGTGGAGTAATATGGAGTAATGTGGTGTAATGTGGAGTAATATGGAGTAATATGGAGTAATTGTGACCAATATGGAGTAACTTGGAGTAATATGGAGTAATGGGGAGTAATATGGAGTAATATTGAGTAATATGGAGTAATGTGGTGTAATGTGGAGTGATGTGGAGTAATATGGAGTCATGTGGAGTAATGTGGAGTAATTTGGAGTAATGTGGAGTAATGTGGAGTAATATGGAGTAATTGTGACCAATATGGAGTAACGTGGAGTAATATGGAGTAATGGGGAGTAATATGGAGTAATATGGAGTAATGTGGTGTAATGTGGAGTGATGTGGAGTAATATGGAGTAATGTGGAGTAATGTGGAGTAATGTTGACCAATATGGAGTAATATGGAGTAATGTGGAGTAATGTGGAGTAATATGGAGTAATGTGGAGTAATGTGGAGTAATATGGAGTAATTGTGACCAATATGGAGTAACGTTGAGTAATATGGAGTAATGGGGAGTAATATGGAGTAATATTGAGTAATGGGGAGTAATATGGAGTAATGTGGTGTAGTGTGGAGTAATTTGGAGTAATATGGAGTAATGTGGAGTAATGTTGACCAATATGGAGTAATGTGGAGTAATATGGAGTAATGTGGAGTAATATGGAGTAATATGGAGTAATGTGGAGTAATGTTGACCAATATGGAGTAATGTGGAGTAATGTTGACCAATATGGAGTAATGTGGAGTAATATGGAGTAATGTGGAGTAATGTTGACCAATATGGAGTAATGTGGAGTAATGTTGACCAATATGGAGTAATGTGGAGTAATGTGGAGTAATGTGGAGTAATGTGGAATAATGTGGAGTAATGTGGAGTAATGTGGAGTAATGTGGAGTAATGTGGAGTAATGTGGAGTAATGTGGAGTAATGTGGAGTAATGTTGACCAATGTGGAGTAATGTGGAGTAATATGGGTAACGTTTAGTAATATCAAGTAACGGGGAGTAATGTGGAGTAATATGGGGTAATGTGGAATAATGGGGAGTAAGAGTGAATATTGGTTAGTATTGTAGAGTAATGGGGATTAAGAGGGAGTATTAGGGAGTAATGTGGAGTAAGAGTGTGTAATGTGGTGTAACGGGAAGCATTGGTGAGTAATGTGAAATTGGGGGAGCATTGAGGAGTATTCAGAAGTATTGGCGAGTATTTAGGAATAACGTGGAGTATTGCGAAATAATGTGGAGTAATGGGATACATTGGGGAGTAATGTTGGAGTAATGGGATATATTGGGGAGTAATGTTGGAGTAATGGGATATATTAGGGAGTAGTGTTGGAGTAATGGGATATATTGGGGAATAATGTTGGAGTAATGGGATATATTGGGGAGTGATGTTGGAGTAATGGGATATATTGGGGAATAATGTTGGAGTAATGGGATATATTGGAGAGTAATGTTGGAGTAACAGGAAGTGATAACATACGGCGTAATTTTGGCCACGTCACCCCTGGAGTGCTGACTGGTCAATACACATTTGAGAACGGCGCCATACGCTGGATACGTCACACGACCTGTGAACAAGGGTCTTTTAACTGACTTTCTTTTTGTGATTACTTTAGACAGACAGACAGTTAGACTGACCATCCGATCGAACAATCGATAGACAGGCAGAGACCGTAGGAAGTTTATTTTGAGACAGAATATAGACATACATATTTCCAGACAGACAGGCAGGCATAATTTCAGATAGGCAGGCAAGTAGGCAGACAATAGACAGACAGAATTACAGACCGACCGGCAGATAGAGAGACAGACAAATCGGCAGACAGACAGGATTACAGACAGGCAGGCAGACAAACAGAACGGTATGTGAGTACACATATTCTCAGTCACAAACATCTAATTCTCGCTACATTGCCTCAGTCTGATTGTAGGTCTGAAGTGGACAGTATGGCAGCTCAGATAGACAATGATCTACTCACCAAACTGCAGCAGCTGGTTTCTGAGAACCCGATTGCCCTGTCAGGCGCAGCTGTAGCTGGGATAGCAGCCATGTCCTACATGATGTCCGGTCGCAGCTCCGCTAGACCCTTGCAGACCCCTTTCGACTTGAGTGACCAGTCGGTGGTCATCGACGGACAGGTACCACCAACACAGCTGCTCGGCCTATGTAGTAGATGTGAAATAATGTTATTTGTGTGTGTTACTTTATTCTGAATCTGCTGGTAGCAGTTGTAGAATCATAGTTTAGTCAGCGGCCTGGAGGTTGGTGTAGCCACAATAATTACCATTTCGGGTTGTAACTTCCGGTACGCTGATGGCGAGGTAGTGAATTCACTCCACACACCTGTCACTTGGAGTTAAAAGTTGACTTCTCGCCCTGGACTTGGGGACCTAAATCACAATTACCCCAGAAGGAGTGGGTTCGCCTGATGCCGAGGGTTACTGGTAAAAGGGAAAGCTAATCCACACAATAGGCAACAATAAGAAAGAGACTGTCACAGACTCACATTTATAGATATTAGTCTAAGGGCTACAACTCCCGCCCAAGGGAAAGAAGTTAGTCACTCGAAGGCCAGAGTAATCTAGAGCCTTCTCGAAGGACTGGTCATTGAGTCCACTGTCCTGTGGACACTGATGTGGCCCGCCTATTGCGGGGTCCACGAGGAACTCGGACAGAGTTGCCACCCGTGTCGGATTGGGACACGTGTGGACCGTCAGAGGACAGACGGACCAGCAGAGAGGCAACAGGGCCTGCCTTAGAGGGACTCAATAGATTAATAGATTAAACCCATGTGTATTTGGGATAGATAGACTATATGCTAGATAGTTTGCTAGGATGTTTGTGATAACTATGTATGATGATGTTAATGTAATATGTAACTCAGCGCGGGATTGTTAACCCACTGCGCCAAAGCACTGTATAGTGAAATACAATAAATGTTCGATATTATCTTGAACGGAGTTATTGTTGCCTGTGTGAACCCGAGCTCAGATACCTAGACATGAGCAAGACGATGACAGGCTTTTTGGGGGCTTATTCTCCGGTTTTGGCATAAGCTTTAACTTTACACGGCTATATATTGCCAAGTAAAACATCAAATTAATGATATCAAATTGATTTCTGTATAACAAATTGATTTCTGTACAACAAATTGATAACTGTACAAGTTTAACTTATTTGAAACTTATTTGCAGCTATCTAGCGATAAAATAGTAGTAATATGAGTCCCTCTGCAGTGAGTCTCTCATTGATGTGAATAATTGAAACTATTTTTGACATGACTGTGACATTTTTTGACTGTTACTAATGTTTTCTCATTCTACGAGCAGATTGTTCCGCGAATTGTGTGGTGTGTAACCTATGTAAACTATCCAACAGTGGCGGGAGTACAAGACAACATCCGCAAGTTCTGGGATTAAAAGCTAAGTTTCATATCATGCCCATTGCAACCCTAAGCGGTACTTCTCACCTTCCATCCATTTATCATTTTGCTTTGCATTGATTTGTTTGTATATTCATGACCTTGTAACCAACATAATCTTGCATTGGCATTGGCACGTATAATAATTAAGGGAGATAACTAAATTTTCTACTCCCCACCATTTTTCTAAGGGATTTAACTTCATTAAAATTACCTACAAGTAAAAAAACAAAATGTCTACCTTAGATAAATGCATTGAACAAGGAATACAATTAGGTTATAAAGAAGAGAAACTATCAGAATGGGCACAGAAAACGCACGCAGATAACATTGCCCGTGAAGAAAGAGCGATAGAACGAGAAGAAAAACAAAGGCAAGTGCAGGCAGAAGAAAAGAAGATGCAGATTGAGGCAGAAGAAAAAAAAATGCAACTACAGGCTCAAGAGAAACAGATGGAGCTTGAGGCGGCGGCCAAACTAGCCCAATTGAATGCCGATACACAAATAAAACTAAAGCAGATGGAGATTGATTCCACTGTAGAAATATCTGTGAATAAACTAAGAAGCAAGGAGGAGGAACAAAAATATAACAAGTATAAAGGCCTCGTGAAGGCATTCTGCTCAGGAGATTCCATCAGTGCATACCTGGAAAATTTTGAATGTTTAATGTCCTACCATAAGATCATAAAATCAGATTGGGCATATATCTTAATGAGAAACTTAGCTCTTGAACCTTTAAAAGTAATAGAGACAGTGCCACAGGAAATGCGAAAAGACTATGACTATTTAAAGCAACGCATTCTCCAACATTTTTCTTTAGATACTGCAGGTTACCAACAACAGTTTGCCAAATTATCCCCACAACCAAATCAAACCTTTATAGATTATGTCAGTACAGTCCAAGACGTGTGTACAAAGTGGATTAACTCGGCTAAAACTAACAACAGCCATGACAAACTTAAAGAGCTCATTATTATGGATAAGATAATTAGTACAATCCCTACACCTTTTGCTAAGTTTTTAAAACAAATGGACTGTAAAAGTATTCAGGAAATCGAGTCCAAGGGGAATGCATTTTTCACAGCAAACAGAGACATTTTTTCATCTAAACATAAGTCAAAACGATACAGCAGCAGCAGTAGTGAACACCAGATACTCGAAACAAACGGAAAGTAAATTTAAACCGCGCTCAAATGTCAGTAAACCAGTTAAATGCCAATATTGTAGTTTGAATCACGACCCATACGCGATGTGCGATAAATCGCCGAACTATCCTCACCACCTCAAAATGATGGTGGAGAAGCAGAAGAATAAGCGCAATGCTTACCAGAGAGCGGTCAAATGTTTTTTTTTGCAGTAGCTTTGGGCACTATAGTCGCTTTTGTGAGGGCCGAAAGATATTAAAACAGGCCAATGCTACACTAGTGGAAACGTCATCAGACGAAGAGATTGAATCACTGAATGATTGTGACAATCAGAACGAAAATGTAAGTGAGCTAGGAAATGCTGTGCAAATTATTGACACCATTACAGACAGTAAGTGTAACACCTGTACAAAGTTCCAACTTGACACAACATTACTATGGGGCCACACTATCCCTATTTCGAATGAAACAGCCAACGCTGCCTTGTCATCTACAGGCAAGCTAGTTTTTTCAACAGGGTTTGTAAATAACAAACAGTGCACATTAATTCGGGATTCCGGCGCAACGCTCTGTGGGATTAAGAAAACATTAATAGACACTAAAGACTACACAGACAAACATGTGACTTGTCGCACATTCTCAGGCACTATAGAGAAATATCCCCTTGCTCTTGTCGAAATTCGAACCCCGTTCATATCAGGACGAGTATTGTGCGCTGGCCTTGAAAATCCTGTCGCTGATATTATACTTGGGCACCTGCCCAACATACGACCATGCTCCGAAAAGGAAATCAGACACTGGGAGCATAGAAACGGTATCCACCACCCAAACAGCGATGCTAAAGAGAAACACCATTCATGCTTGTCTCAATCTGCCAAAAGACCAAGGGAGACAACCACTGAAGTAATTCAGAAAGAATTCACCGAGGTGTACAATGCAGGGGCGGTCGAATCTGTGAGTGATACGACCAAATTAAAACCTCGAATTGAGGATGCTACCGATCTACCAAGTACCAAGCCTGTAGATGTGCAACAACACACACAACACACAAATGCAATAACACGACAGACAACCCACAAAACCAACACCGACCAACTGCAGGAGTCACTAGAAATTCTATCACCCAACACTACCAACACGAATTTTGGAGATGAACAGAAAGCAGATCCTACACTTTCACCATATTTTAAGTTGGTAGGACTTAAACCAAAATTAACCAAGAACGCATCGTGGACATTTAGGCTACAGAACAATGTATTAACTAGAATTTACACAACAAATCAGACCACAATACAGCAAGTAGTGTTACCACAAGCACATAGAGAGCAAGTACTAAAGATAGCCCATGACTCACCTTTCGGAGGTCATATGGGGTACGAAAAAACTAGGGCTAGAGTCCTGACCCATTTTTATTGGCAAAAATTTTGCCAGGACATTAAAACCTTTTGTAGATCATGTGATATATGTCAGAAACTGGTGAAGAAGGGAAAAAACCCTACGGCAGAAGTCCAATCAACTACAACTGCCTCGAGGCCACTCCATGTAAATATGTTGAAACCATACTATGCTAGACAGGACACTGACACGAGTGAGCAGACGCAACGAACTGATGACAAAAACGAAACGACAATTACCCAACTGAATGACACCTCGACAAATTAAGCATCGTTAACGACACACTCTTACGACGACAAAAACGACGAAGACATATGGACATTACCGACGATCTGTGATATCGACAACGACGACCAATTTGACGACATATTGACAACGATTGATCTCGACGACGACGACAATGACATCGAGGACAATTTACAAACAGTAGCATCTGTGATAAATCAGACAGACGTAGACAATACTGAAATCCCAGTACCGATTATGACTGACGACGGGAGTATAAATGCCATACAAATCTCTGACACTTTGACACAACAACAGCGACAAGACATTTTGACTCTCCTTGACGAGTATAAATCTATCTTTTCTAACAAACCTGGACGCACTGACAATATAACACATTCAATTGTGCTGACAGATCTGACACCGGTCAAATGTAGACCATATTCTATTCCTCTCCATTACAGAGCAAATTTAGACAAATAAATTTTATATTTAGAGAAAAATAGAATAATTCAAAAATCTATGTCTCAATATTCTTCACCGATTGTCCTGGTGAAAAAGAAGGACCAGACAATCCGTTTGTGCATAGACTATAGGATATTAAATACAAGAACCACAACGGATGCAGAGCCAATGAACAGTTGTGAAGATCTCATTTTAAATATGGCTCAATCATCTTTATTTTCTAAGACCGATTTAGCGAAAGGATATTGGCAAGTGCCACTACACCCTGCTTCTAGACATATAACAGCATTCGCAACACCCCTCGGTTTGTACAAATGGCTATATCTTCCATTTGGTCTCAAGAACGCGCCAGCCACATTTGTTAGATTAACTAGATTGCTATTGCACGGAATTAAAGATGTTCAAGCTTATATTGATGATATATGCATCCATTCTTCTAATATGACTTCTCACTTACTTACCCTCAAACAAGTCTTCAACCAAGGTTGAAATAGGCTATAAACAAATAGACTTCCTTGGCCATAGAATTTCTGAAGGCAAATTGTTGACAGATGATAAAATTGTGTCGAAGATTCTCAATTTAGAAGTGCCTACCACAAAGAAACAAATTAGAAGTTTACTAGGTCTTATTAACTATTATTCTAAATTTATACCAAATTGGGCAGATTTTACTTCAGTCTTTTCTGATATGTTAACTAAAGATCATCCATCAAAAATTTGTAAAAGTACTCGCTTAGAGGATGCAATAAGCAGATTGAAACGTATTTTTTCTAATCCACCAGTCTTACGATTACCAAACATAAATTTACCCTTTATTTTGACAACAGATTCGAGTGCTATCGCAATAGGAGGATGTTTAATGCAAGAAGTGGATGGAGTGAGACACCCAATTCTCTACGTAAGCCGGAAGCTAAAGAAGGCAGAGACCCGTTATTCTACGGTGGAATTGGAGGCATTAAGTCTATTATTTTGTGTATTAAGATTATCTAAGTTCCTCTTAGATAGCCACTTTGTTGTACTCACTGACAATTCGCCTTTGTTGGTTCTTAAGCAAGGTGCCCCGAAAAACCATCGGGTACAAAGATGGTGTCTTCTTCTTCAAGATTTCGACTTCGAAATCCGCCATATCAGAGGCACTGACAACATTATTGCTGACCTATTATCACGGCAAACGAATGCGCCAGTAGAATGACATTTAGCACATCGACCATTCGCCATACTAGAAACTGTGATACTTTTAGTCTGTGGCATATAACAGTGTAACTCTACACCTGCTAGAGAACTCCCAGTGAATAGTAATAACACCTCATTAAATAAGTTACTTATGACACCCACGAACATGAAACTTTAAGAGTCACACTTTATGAACTATACGTGAAGAGCTATGCTATCAATTGCCCAAGATCTAGAACGATCCGAGCGAGAGACATTAACAGTGTAATGATTTCAACCTGTGAATTCGGTCTGAAAATTGGAAGAACACTTTATACGCAACATTGAGAACATTGCATACTTCCTGTTGCTACGAGACTTTGCAAACAGCCGAAACAGAACGACGTCGACTACAACACTCAAGAGACAGCCATACTAACTTTAACATTCATGGCATAACACGCTAACAACAGGAGGACAACGCGCACATCATCGTTGGATTTAGTTACTTAATTAATTAATTAATTTAATATTAAATATGTATTATATTTGCATTGAATTTTGTATATAAAATGTGTTAACCTGTAATTTGTACATATTCTACCATAACATTACAGGTAATTCCATTAATAGGATAAATAACCTTCCTATGCAAATGTCTCTGTGTAAATTATAACCCATTTTTGACTCATCGTACAAATAGTACGTATTTTCTTAAAGGGAAAAGATCGCCTATTCCATTTTTTTTCTAAGGGCAATAACGCTTACCTCAACTTTAATTATATATTTTAACCAAATACTATTTGGAATGAAAGATGAGTAAATGACAGAGTGCATGGATTAAATGAGAGAACGATATACTGAGCGGACAAATTGTACGCAAAACGTATTTATTTTAATTTGTCTGCGTCTTCCATGTAAATTGTATTACTTGTCTGAATTGTTGATACATGTTTATTAGTTAGGTTAATATTCTTAGTTAGGATACTACATCTAAGCACCACTGCTTGGAATGCCTGATCATGTATTGCACACATTGGAGTAATTCATGATTAAGGTTATCCCAACTCGTGACGCTTGGAAATAAGCCACACATTCAGCACACACTTTACACAAACCTTAAAACTCAACACTTTCAATTTAAAATACAGTCACTTTATTAGGAGCAGCAACTTATTAGTCAACACACTAACAAGTCAACAAGGACACATGTAGTCTGAGGGGATAAAATAACAACGTAACTACATATTTAGCATTATACAACATACGAGAGTAAAAATGTATTGAAATGCACACACAGATCAAGATTTGAAGGTGTACTTAATTAGCCAGGACTTCGGTCTTGTTAATCCTCTTTAATACAGAGGTTAATTGTCTTGGTATCAGTGGGGTACTATGAGAAGGACGGGTTGTAAACACAACTAGTAAACGTCACGTAACTTCGGTCAGATAAGCATTTTTAAGGACACAGGAGAGAGAGTGATCTCTTCACCAAATCAGAGAAGTGGTGTATGGGAGAATACATGAGTTTTGATGCCAGTATGTAGGTTACCAGGTTACTGTCCACCAAACTACAAACACCGACTTTATATGATTCTGTGACAGAATTAGAACAGATCTAATTACCTTATAACAACCCATCAGATCGGGGGAGAGGGGGGAATCCTGTCACAGACTCACATTTATAGATATTAGTCTAAGGGCTACAACTCCCGCCCAAGGGAAAGAAGTTAGTCACTCGAAGGCCAGAGTAATCTAGAGCCTTCTCGAAGGACTGGTCATTGAGTCCACTGTCCTGTGGACACTGATGTGGCCCGCCTATTGCGGGGTCCACGAGGAACTCGGACAGAGTTGCCACCCGTGTCGGATTGGGACACGTGTGGACCGTCAGAGGACAGACGGACCAGCAGAGAGGCAACAGGGCCTGCCTTAGAGGGACTCAATAGATTAATAGATTAAACCCATGTGTATTTGGGATAGATAGACTATATGCTAGATAGTTTGCTAGGATGTTTGTGATAACTATGTATGATGATGTTAATGTGATATGTAACTCAGCGCGGGATTGTTAACCCACTGCGCCAAAGCACTGTATAGTGAACTACAATAAATGTTCGATATTATCTTGAACGGAGTTATTGTTGCCTGTGTGAACCCGAGCTCAGATACCTAGACATGAGCAAGACGATGACAGAGACAAACAGCTTTCTTTGGTCATATGATGAGAAGAGAGGCATTGGAGAACATTGTGACAACTGGAAAGATCGAGGAGAAGAGAGGGAGAGGTAGACCAAGAAACATTATGCTGGATGGATTGAGAGCAACATCATCAGCGGAGCTGATCCAGAAAACCAAAGACCGAGATACTTGGAAAGTCACGCCAGCCGGCATGACACTTGATGATGATGAATCCACACAAACATCAGTCCAGTTAACTCGCTAACAGTAGCAAACAACAACCACTAGTATCAGCACCTGAGTGGACTACGCCTGAATACAACGTCTGCGAATAATAAAACAAAAATTCAGTGGCTTCTCCAGTGCAGACCTTTGTGCTCCTCCCCACTCCTCCCTAAGAAAGCTGTTTGCCTCTTTATTATTGCTATATATAATGTTCTAATGTTACTAGCCTCTCTCGGGTAATCGTTGTTATTTACTCTGACTGTCCACGGAATTCGCAACAACATGGACTTTAAGAAGGAAGACAGTTATTGTTAGTACTAAGACAGTGTTTGGAAGGTCAGTCTGATACAGTCACGTGGTCGTGTTTTCATCCCGGGACACTCTAGTGTATTTACTCCTTCAGTCACGTGTAATGTGTGGCTCTAGATGTGGCTATACAGAAGAATATGGCATATTTCATGGAGATAAAAACAATTAAATACAGAGGTTCTAGAAAAACGGAATACAATGAGAGGTGATGGAAAAAAAAATAATACAAGAAAGGCAAGTGAAATATTTCGGCCGCGTTAAAAGACATTAGAATCTTATTTTTTTTTAAACTAAAAAAAAAAAAAAAACTGCAATGGAAGGTAACGTTGAAGGCTGGCAAGTAGGTAGGAGGTAGACAACAATACAAGTGGAAAGTAAAATTAAGAGATGGACGAACAGCTGTCTGACAGAAAGTACAATCAAGACAAGAGACAGACAGTGATGGAGATTCATTGCAGCCTACCTACACTGTGGAGACGGCACCTGCTTGACTTATTAAATGTCTCACGAAATCATGTCCCTCAACCCCCAACATCAGACATTTTTCATATGGTCAGGACACACTGAAGAAATCTGGTTACCCCACTGGCCACTTCAAACTTTATGTTGTTTCTGTGAAAGACGTGCAACCAAGATGTCTGACAACGTTTATTTCCCAGTTATTTTGGACATCTGCCACCGTCTGTTTCACCACTATACACATGTGTGACTTGGACTGTTTCACCACTATACACATGTGTGACTTGGACTGTTTCACCACTATACACATGTGTGACTTGGACTGTTTCACCACTATACACATGTGTGACTTGGACTGTTTCACCACTATACACATGTGTGACTTGGACTGTTTCACCACTATACACATGTGTGACTTGGACTGTTTCACAACTATACACATGTGTGACTTGGACTGTTTCACCACTATACACATGTGTGACTTGGACTGTTTCACAACTATACACATGTGTGACTTGGACTATTTCACCACTATACACATGTGTGACTTGGACTGTTTCACCACTATACACATGTGTGACTTGGACTGTTTCACAACTATACACATGTGTGACTTGGACTGTTTCACCACTATACACATGTGTGACTTGGACTGTTTCATCACTATACACATGTGTGACTTGGACTGTTTCATCACTATACACATGTGTGACTTGGACTGTTTCACCACTATACACATGTGTGACTTGGACTATTTCACCACTATACACATGTGTGACTTGTACTGTTTCATCACTATACACATGTAAGACTTGGAGTGTTTCACCACTATACACATGTAAGACTTGGAGTGTTTCATCACTGTAGACATGTGTGACTTGGACTGTTTCATCACTATACACATGTGAGACGAACTGATTCATCACTATACACATGTGAGACTTGGAGTGTTTCACCACTATACACATGTAAGACTTGGAGTGTTTCACCACTATACACATGTAAGACTTGGAGTGTTTCATCACTATACACATGTAAGACTTGGAGTGTTTCACCACTATACACATGTAAGACTTGGAGTGTTTCACCACTGTAGACATGTGTGACTTGGACTGTTTCATCACTATACACATGTAAGACTTGGAGTGTTTCACCACTATACACATGTAAGACTTGGAGTGTTTCACCACTATACACATGTAAGACTTGGAGTGTTTCACCACTGTAGACATGTGTGACTTGGACTGTTTCATCACTATACACATGTAAGACTTGGAGTGTTTCACCACTATACACATGTAAGACTTGGAGTGTTTCACCACTATACACATGTAAGACTTGGAGTGTTTCACCACTGTAGACATGTGTGACTTGGACTGTTTCATCACTATACACATGTAAGACTTGGAGTGTTTCACCACTATACACATGTGTGACTTGGACTGTTTCACCACTATACACATGTGTGACTTGGACTGTTTCATCACTATACACATGTAAGACTTGGAGTGTTTCACCACTATACACATGTAAGACTTGGAGTGTTTCACCACTATACACATGTAAGACTTGGACTGTTTCACCACTGTAGACATGTGTGACTTGGACTGTTTCATCACTATACACATGTAAGACTTGGAGTGTTTCACCACTATACACATGTAAGACTTGGACTGTTTCACCACTGTAGACATGTGTGACTTGGACTGTTTCATCACTATACACATGTAAGACTTGGAGTGTTTCACCACTATACACATGTAAGACTTGGACTGTTTCACCACTGTAGACATGTGTGACTGGGACTGTTTCACCACTATACACATGTGTGACTTGGACTGTTTCATCACTATACACATGTGAACTAAGAAAACAAACTGTTGAATTTGTTCTACACGGCTGCAAATCTGTGCGGTGTGTTCAAGTAAATATACTGACCCACTGAAATAATTATTCTTCTTTCTTCCGCTTGAAATTTATTGTTTATATGTGCAATATATCTATTGTATAAACTTCACTGTCTTTTAGTTAACTCAGTGGTTCATAGAGTTTACCTTCGGCAGTTATTTCTCTCGACCAGAAGGTTTGAATAGATAACTGAATCACTATTAAACTCCAAGTTACATGCAAATACAAACTTCACAAAACTCTTCTGACGGTGTAATTTTCAAAGACATCGATCGTTAGAAGAAGAAGAAGAAGAAGAAGAAGAAGAAGAAGAAGAAGAAGAAGAAGAAGAAGAAGGAGAAGAAGGAGGAGAAGAAGAAGAAGAAGAAGAAGAAGAAGAAGAAGAAGAAGAAGAAGGAGAAGAAGAAGAAGAAGAAGAAGAAGAGGAAGCAGGTGTAGGAGGAGGAGAGAAAGAGGATAAGAAGAAGTTGAGGAGGAAAAAGAGAAAACAGAAGAACAAAGAAGAAGAAGAAAGGGGAAGAAATGTAGATTTGCGCCGCAGACAGCAGATCACATACTCCAAGACAGCTCAATTCACGACATAGGCAAACCTTCTGACCTAGCGTGATGACAGTGGAGGATACACTTAATGGGCCACTTTTTTAAAATTTCGCATATCCTTTACAGGACATTGCAGTCAACACCAGCATTTTTCAGCTGCTGTTGATGTCTTGGCAAGTTTTACGTTCAGTAGTGTTAATGGACCACAGAGTGAACTAAAAAAAAGACAGTTAAATCCATACAATAGAAACTACCTCTGAAGTCGAAGTGGGTTCGCCTGATGGCGAGGGACACTGTTAATAGGGAAAGCTAACCCACACGCAAAATTCAGTCCATCAGTACTATAAATAGTGTGTATGGACTACGCTTGAGTTCAAGGCGAGCGAGCGGAAAACAAAAGAAACATCTCAGTTATAGACAAGTTTTAAGCGAACGAAAGAAGAAGAAAAAAAAGGGGGGGGGGGAGGTGAGTAGTAGTAGGTGGAGAAGAAGAAGCAGAGAAGAAGAAGCTGGAGGAGGAAGAAGAGAGAGGAAGTTATAACTGGTATAGTCCTGGGAGGTTTGCCAGAATTCTGCAGGCTAATGTACAGGTGTCTGTTGTGTATGACGTTGTACCCATGGTCTGTCTACAGCCGGAGCACCGGGCGTCACGCCTCAGTCAAGGGCCCGACTACTATCAGAAGGAGTGGCCAGTCCGCGAGGTGGACACCGTCTATGGGGCTCTTCTCAGGGGCTTGCGGGAATCTAGTGAGTGATGTCGTTCTGTACCATTCGACTCCCCACACGTTGACAGTGGGTGGTTGAATGGGTTGTGTGTCTGTGTGTCACAGTAGTAGTTTAAGAAAATAACGATGTAAATACAGTTGTCACAGCATGTAAACATCGGAGATCTATCAGGACGTTGCGATCAACCCCAAGCCTGAGGTGAATTTTCTTGGTAATTTTTGCGTTCTGCAGTTTGCCATGACTATATCTGTGTTGTATTTCTCGTGTTGTGTCAGCTATCTCATGTTCCCCTCCACCACAGTTATTGGCATTTCTGTATTTGTTATTATTCAGAAGCAGTGGCCTAGAGACATTACATGGCCTACAGACATTACATAGACAACAGACATTACATGGACAACAGACATTACATGGACAACAGACATTACATGGCCTACAGACATTACATGGACAACAGACATTACATAGACAACAGACATTACATGGCCTACAGACATTACATGGACAACAGGCATTACATGGCCTACAGACATTACATGGACAACAGGCATTACATGGCCTACAGACATTACATGGCCTACAGACATTACATGGCCTACAGACATTACATGGCCTACAGGCATTACATGGCCTACAGACATTACATGGCCTACAGACATTACATGGCCTACAGACATTACATGGCCTACAGACATTACATGGCCTACAGACATTACATGGCCTACAGACATTACATGGCCTACATACATTACATGGACAACAGACATTACATGGACAACAGGCATTACATGGACAACAGACATTACATGGACAACAGACATTACATGGACAACAGGCATTACATGGCCTACAGACATTACATGGCCTACAGACAATACATGGCCAACAGGCATTACATGGCCAACAGACATTACATGGCCTACAGACAATACATGGCCAACAGACATTACATGGCCAACAGACATTACATGGACAACAGACATTACATGGCCTACAGGCATTACATCACCAACAGACATTACATGGCCAATATATATTATATGGCCAACAGACATTACATCACCAACAGACATTACATCACCAAAAGACATTAAATGGCCAACAGACATTACATGGCCAACAGACATTGCGTGGCCAACAGACATTAGCTAATCAACAGAGATTACATGGCCAAAAGACATTACATGCCCAGCAGACATTACATGACCAACAGACATTACATGTCCAACAGAAATTTCAAACAGAATGTGAGTCAAATGATTGTCAAATGTAACAATCAAACAATAATACAATACACATATTTAGTTGTACATTCCAACAATTTGACCCAGTTTGCAATGCTTCTACAGAGAATGGTCCATGCCTGGGTGCACGAACGGGACCCAAGAAAGAGTTCGAGTGGGCGTCCTATCAGGAGGTGAGGTATCAACCTGTGGTGACGTCATTCCTGTACTCATCCTTTCTGCCTACATCATTAGATAAGGCATCAAGAACATTAATTTATAAAGTCTGTAGTTTAAAGGAAAACAAATATACTTTATAAATATGATGTTGTTTAAAAGAGAACAAATATACTTATATAAATATACTGTTGTTTAAAGGAGAACAAATATACTTATATAAATATACTGTTGTTTAAAGGAGAACAAATATACTTATATAAATATGATGTTGTTTAAAAGAGAACAAATATACTTATATAAATATACTGTTGTTTAAAGGAGAACAAATATACTTATATAAATATACTGTTGTTTAAAGGAGAACAAATATACTTATATAAATATGATGTTGTTTAAAAGAGAACAAATATACTTATATAAATATACTGTTGTTTAAAGGAGAACAAATATACTTATATAAATATACTGTTGTTTAAAGGAGAACAAATATACTTATATAAATATACTGTTGTTTAAAGGAGAACAAATATACTTATATAAATATTCTGTAGTTTAAAGGAGAATAAATATACTTATATAAATATGATGTTGTTTAAAAGAGAACAAATATACTTATATAAATATGATGTTGTTTAAAAGAGAACAAATATGCTTATATAAATATACTGTTGTTTAAAGGAGAACAAATATACTTATATAAATATTCTGTAGTTTAAAGGAGAATAAATATACTTATATAAATATGATGTTGTTTAAAAGAGAACAAATATACTTAAATAAATATGATGTTGTTTAAAAGAGAACAAATATACTTATATAAATATACTGTTGTTTAAAAGAGAACAAATATACTTATATAAATATGATGTTGTTTAAAAGAGAACAAATATACTTATATAAATATACTGTTGTTTAAAGGAGAACAAATATACTTTTATAAATATGATGTTGTTTAAAAGAAAACAAATATACTTATATAAATATGATGTTGTTTAAAAGAGAACAAATATACTTATATATATATACTGTTGTTTAAAGGAGAACAAATATACTTATATAAATATACTGTTGTTTAAAGGAGAACAAATATACTTATATAAATATACTGTTGTTTAAAGGAGAACAAATATACTTATATAAATATGATGTTGTTTAAAAGAGAACAAATATACTTATATAAATATGATGTTGTTTAAAAGAGAACAAATATACTTATATAAATATGATGTTGTTTAAAAGAGAACAAATATACTTATATAAATATACTGTTGTTTAAAAGAGAACAAATATACTTATATAAATATGATGTTGTTTAAAAGAGAACAAATATACTTATATAAATATACTATTGTTTAAAGGAGAACAAATATACTTTTATAAATATGATTGTCAGGGTCTTAAACTCGGCTCGCTCACCTAACAGTGTGAGACAGTACAAATACAACGTGATTTAACGTAAGACTCAACGACACACCGTTCGATGGATTTATTCACATTAATACGGAACGATGTTCACAACAAGATATATACTAGATGTTTCAATATACACTTACACAATACAGCTCACAACGTCTCACTCTCAAGATGTCCAGACACTCGACTTTCAGCACAGATACCACACAACGCCTTTCTCTCTTCACACGTCTGTCCGAGTCGAAGTCCCCAAGCTGTCTGCCGCTAACTCGCAACTCGCCTCTCACCTCAGGTGACGTCACGAGGCATGCGTGCGTTTAGCGTCGTCCTTGCTTGACCACTGGTCGCTTGTCAGCCAGCAGTCTTGCAGGCCGGTAATCACTATCCGCCTGGCGGCGTAACGAAGTTACGGCGTCCCTTCTGGGAGCTAAGTCGCCTGGCGGGCGTAACGATGTCACTGCATCTCTGTCTCCTTTCTGGACTCTGACACGCTCCCCCGGCAACTTCATGAAAGATGTCATCTTTCATGTCTCATATATATACATACTGGGTTAATATTTAACCTTGTCAGAGTCTACCCTTTTGTTGTTATATACACATGCAAATAAATACACATATGCCATAGAAATATATAAGAAATGTACATTGCAATCAACGACATGTGGTGTTCAACCTTTAACACTTGTCAGGTTTCATCTTCTTGATGGCTGACTACCTCAATTGCATTATTGACCCAGTCAGATCAGTAGTACCAGCTTCACGCATCTACCTCGCAGCAATTTGAAAAAAAAGTAATAATATGGTTCTTGAAACAAAAACCATCTAGCCAGACTGATATACGACTTTTATAAGTCGTATAAAACGCTCAAACCCTGCCCTTATTTGGTCAGTAGCTCTCGTGTTGGTCTGCAACGTTGGCACCCTTTGCCATGCCCATTAGATGTCTACCTGTAGTGTTGCCAATCTGGCAACAGCATGTCTATTTATACGCAACACATTAATGGATACATTTCAGATTATGGCCCTTTGTGTAGGGATGTAATAACACACAAATGAAAGGGAAATAATTTTAACATTCATGAACTACAATAATTTACAATAATTCTATTATTTCTTAGCGTCATTGCTTGACGTTTCTTCATATTAACGAGAAAAAGTCGGTAATATGAATACATAAATCAAGATATGATTCTAAGATTACACTACATAAATAAATAAACACACAATTCGTGTATTACATTTTATAGATTCCTAAACATTTTAGAATCGTCATAAATGTATGAACTTTTATTTGTCGTCTGCTACTTTTACTCTAAATTCCTAATTAATCCGGAAGTACACACGAACATTAAATCAGCTGATGTAGAAGCTTGCAGAACACACTTGTTCCGGTTTGATGTAGTTACGTAAAGTACCTTTCTTACAGTTCATGTGTTTAGATGTTTCACAAAACCTTCTGGATTACGATCGACTGTTCATGTGTTTCACTACCGAACATTATGGATTTCGGTTAACTGCAATGGAGTAGCTGTCACTGTTCAGTTTACACGTTCGCACACGTCATTAAAATATCTCTGGAATTATCCACACACAGATGTCACTGTTAAATTGGATCGTTCGCTTAAGGTAAGTTCTTTGGGCGAATGTGACACTGTTATTGTTGGTAATATATACAATTAATAAAGTTCGCTTTCTACCACACACTACACAATTATACAGGACAATCACTACATGAATTAGTAAAATAAGGATACTATTTATAATGGGGGTAACCCCTATCACATCACATTATAGACAATGCACAGCTTTTTGTGAATAGAAAAACACTTATTCACTCAATAATGGCTGTGTCGGTCTGAGTGTATTTGCACACACTGCACTCAGACATTGGTGCTTACTGGGTCGGTCGGACAACGGGACAAAAGATCGGCAATCGAATTGGTTCTGCCTGGAATATGTCGAACTTCAAAGCTATAATCTTGAAGCTTCAGAGACCAGCGTGCTACCATATGATTTGAGGGTACTCCTGAATTTATAAAACGCAACGGGCTGCTGTCAGACTCCATGATGAAGTGCCGTCCTAGAAGAAATCTGGATAATTTGGTTATACCCACCACTAAAGCTAGGGCTTCCAACTGAGGAATGGACCAAGCCCGTTCTCTGGCTTTTAGTTTTCTGGATACGAAGTACACTGGGTGTAGTATGTTATTGTACTCTTGTAACAAGACTGCTCCAATCGCCACGGAGCTAGCATCTGTACGCAATCTGAAAGGTAAACGAAGGTTGGGCAATTTCAGGATAAGATTGTTGACACTATTATCAGAAAAACACGCAAGTACTTTATTAAATGCAATTTTTAGGCATTCATTGTGTACAATTTTCTCCGGTTTTTCTTTTGTTAGTAAATTAGTAAACACTTCGGTCAGTTCGGAAAACTCAGGAATGAACTGCCGGTAGTAATTTATCAATCCCAAAAGACTTCTGACTTGTTTCTTAGTAGTCGGAAGTGATAGTTTTAAAATTTTGGACACAATTTTATCGTCTGTCATGACAAAGCCATTGGATATTTTGTACCCCAAGAAAGTTATTTCCTGGTAGGCTATGTCTACTTTCGCAGGCTTTACAGTCAGTCCGTGCTGTCTAATACGTACAAATGTCTGTCCTAACGTCTTAATGTGCTCTGTCATCGTCTCTGTGTGAACACAGATGTCGTCGATATAGCAAATTATGTTAGGGATGTCTACAAGGAGAAGTCGTGTCATACGAACGAAGGTGGCGGGGGCATTAACAAGCCCAAATGGAAGTTTGCACCATTCGTACAGTCCCCACGGTGTGGCAAATGCTGTCAAATGTCTGCTCTGTTCGTCTACTTCTATCTGATAATATCCTTTAGTCATATCTAACGTCGAAAAGAACCTAGCGTCTGTCAGTTCTGTCAGAAGATCGTCAGTGTTTGCCATTGGCTCCAAATCAAGAACAGTAATTTTATTTAGCTTCCTATAGTCGATGCACAGTCTTATAGTATTGTCCTTTTTCCGTATTATCACCATTGGCGATGAGAAGTCTGACTGGGATCGTCGTATGATGTGGTTTTTCTCTAAGTTGATTATTTCTTGGTGCAAATGTTCTTTGTAGTGTAATGGGATGGTGTATGGTCTGCATCTTATGGGTGTGTTTGATGTGAGTGTGATGTGATGCTGTACTAATTCTGTTTGTCCTGGGTTGTTGGAAAAGATGGTGTTGTACTGCTGTATAAGCTGTTTGCAACTGTTTGTCTCTGCTTGAGTTAACTTTGGATTGATTTTGATATCCTTCAAGCAGCTAGTCGTGTCTAATGTAGGTGTTGGAATCTCGTCACTAGCATCGTCATCTTCGTGATCTATTATCACTGTACACGCTGTTGTATCGTCTTGTTCGTTGTCTCTGTTGTGGTATGGTCTTAGCATATTTATGTGATATATTTTGTGTTTTTCTTTTATTAGGATTTCGTAGTCTACAGGTGAAATCTGTCTCGTCACTTTAAAGGGTCCCTGCCAAGAATCAGTTAGTAAATGTCTGTCACTAGGTAGTAGAAGAAGAACGTCCTGTCCAGGTGTCAACGTTATTGTCCTGTTACCTTTGTCAGCATACTGTCTATAAGTAGCACCAGATAGTTTTAGTGCATTCTTTGCAATAATACATGATTTGATGATTCTTTCACGCAATGATGTAACATATACGTATGATGATATGGGTTTAAGTATTGGAGTAGAGTCAGTTAACATTTGGTGATAAATGGTCAATGGGCCGCGTGGTTTGGCACCATAGATAAGTTCAAAAGGAGAGAAACCGGTACTAGCATGTGGTACCTCGCGATAAGCAAAAAGAATAGCTGGTAGATATAAATCCCAGTTATTGGGGTGCTCTTGCGTTACTTTTGCAAGCATGCGCTTTAGATCCCCGTTAAATTTTTCTATTACTCCGCTACTGTGAGGGTGGTACGGGGAATTGAAAATTTGCTTCACTCCCAACATTTTGGTGAAAGCCTGAGTAGATGCGGCAATAAACTGAGTGCCCCTATCAGATTGGATAGTATCTGGAAAACCCATCCTAGAAAAAATATGGAAGAACACTTCCATTATGTCATTGGCAGTTATGTTCTTTAGCGGAATCGCTTCTGGCCAGCGACTACATTGATCAATGACAGTTAGAATAAATTTATTCCCTCTAGTTGTTGTATGATTGAGAGGGCCCACTATGTCAACCGATAGTTTTTCAAAAGGTCGACTGGCTAAGTCAGTGACTTGTAACTTTGCCTGTGGGTGTTTACCTTTTTTTTATCAGTTTCTGGCAGGTGTCACAACTTCTGCAATATGCTTTAATGTCACTGCAAAATTTGGGCCAATGAAACTGTGTCAATAATCTAGATCTGGTCTTAACGTATGCCATGTGCCCTGCAAGAGGTATATCGTGGGCAAGATGTAAGGCTTGCTTGCGATAACTTGTTGGCAAAACAGTTTGCTCTGTGGCGTTGTCACCTTTGGTGTAATACCTGGTGAGTATATCATTTTTCACAGCAAAATGCCATTTTGCATTCTTGGTTACCTTTGGCTTTTGGCCGATCAGATTAAAGTATTTTGACAATGAAGGATCAGCTTTTTGCGCTGTTACAAATGTTTCCTTCATAGTGTTTGTAGGTAGTGTTACTGGGCTGAGTGATTGTATAGCCTCAGTTTGCTTACTTTCATCTTGCACTCTAGCAGTAGCTCTAGTTACTGCGTTCACACATTCAATGATATCAGATGATGATGGAACAATGGTATCAATGATGTCATGAGAACTTAGTGCTACATTAGCTACCATACAATCAATAGGTGGTGTGACATTTTCAATGATGACATTTGATGTTGATGTTATGTTATCATCAATACATAGAGATGTTATGTCATGAGGTTTATCATTCACCTCAGGTAAATTTCCAATAATTACATCACACACTGGGTTTGTTAATACAGCGCACTTTACTTTCCCAGTGAGGAAAGGTGTTTCAATATATGCCCATGCTAATGGGTATTTCTCAATATTGCCTGAGAATGTTCTGCATGTTACGTGCCTGCCTGTATATATAGTCTGTAGGCATTATGAATGTTCTTTTCAGACCAATGAGTGAACTGCCTGTATCACGAAGGACTGTAGCAGACTTGCCATTCACATATCCGTGATGGATGTTTATTCTGCCTTTTGAATCTACTACTAAATTAGCTTCTTCATTGGCAATAGGGATGGCATGACCGCATGTTAAAATACCATCTTCATAAAAGGTGTTACAAACAGAGCATTTGTTTGCGCTGAATATGTCAAAAGCCTGTGCTGAGTTCACAGGATGTTTCTCTGGCTCTTCTTCTTCAGACGCCGAACTATCAAACAAGGCGGCATTTGCTTTGTTGGTCATATGCCTGCCCTTTCAATCTTTCCGATGGTGTCCGTGCGCCTTACAGAGGAAACATTTACGCAAACTTTTGAAGGATTTACGCTCCTTACCTTGTTTGTTTACCATGTTTAGTAGGTAAGTATGATAGCCAGGGTTTTTATCACACATCTCAGTCTGATGATGAGAATATTTACAGTAATTGCAATGGTATAACTTCTCAGAAGTAGGTTTATGAGGTTTCTGCCTACTATAGGGTTTGTCATAGTTAGCCGCTGCTACAAAGTTAATGTCAGTAGCTTCAGTGGCAAAGCAATGTTTGTTGGCTGTGTAGTACGCCGAACCACGTCTTTCAATCTCATCCACACTAGTGCATTCATTCTCTAACAAAAATTTAGAAAATGCTGAAGGAATCGATGATACAATTTTGTCTCTAATGATTAGATCTTCTAATCTCTGATAATTCTTTTCAATTTTAGCTGCTGAAGTCCATTTGGTGAATATATCTCGGACTAAGCAGAGGTAGTCAGAGAACGTTTGAGTCGGTTTTGGGCTCAACTTACTGAATTGTTCTCTGTAACCTGCCTCATCTAACATAAAATGTGCCATAATCTTAGATTTCAGATAATGGTAATCTTTTTCTGAGGTCTTTGGGGATGGTTTCAATTACTTTAAGAGGTTCCCCTGACAAACTCCTCATGTACACAATATTCCATTCAGACAGTGGAACTTGATAATGTTCCATTAAAGTTTCGAAATTTTGGGTAAAAGCTGCAATGCAGTCACCCGAGGTATAATTACGTACAATACCTTGATATTTCTTGTACTGGTTTTCTTTCTCCAGTCTTTCAGATTTCTTAGACTCTTTATTAATGGCAGTCTCAGTGTCAAGTTGTTTCATCTTCAACTGTAACTCCAGTTCTTCTCTCTTACTCTGAGCTGCTATTTCTGCCTTTTTCAGCTCACTATCTATCTCAGCTTGCTTTGTCTTTGCAGTCAGTTCTAATTCGGCTTGCTTGGCAGCCCTTTCTGCTGCTCGTTTATCGCGTTCATTAGCTTTCTCCTGTACTAGTAGGTATTCAGAGTATTTCTTCTCACTCCACTGTGTTAATTCATCACCATGTAACTGTAATTTTATCCCCATATCAATGAAATCAGATAATGAAGACATGATGAAAAATGTCAATGAAATACCAGCCACACAAAATATGTTATAAGTGGTTAGTAATGAACAATTTACAATTGATTTCTATTGACGATGCGTGCCTAAAATTGCATAGTTAAAGTATGTGAAAAGAAAAAATATACTCAAGTGCCCTGGATGCGGTGAAGAATGGTTGGAAATCGGGCTAGGAACTGTAGGGTCGTTACTTCAAAACCACGAATGACCTCTACGGCAAGGTTTCGGATGGTACGGAAAAACCTGCTTTATTTTTGGAGAGAAATAAATTAATGTCTATTCGTTGGTGTGTGCCTGCTTGTCACTAAGTGTTGATTAGGTTTGTATGTCGTAAGTTTGTCTGTCAACAATTTTTTTTTTTCAAAACAAGTTACTTTCTTTCCAACACTTTTTGCTTCCGACAACTCACTTCACAAAGACAATCTACACTTATGTTAACACTTTACAACATTGATGATACATCACTTACATCAAGATAACATTCAGTAAGGACATAGACATCAAGTTTACAAGATGGCGACAAGGTCAAAATGGCGACAAGATCACAATGTCGACAAGGTCAAAACGGTGACAAGTTTCACAAATCACAAATGTTTGACACGGTTACAAAATCAAACAATATGTATGCATTGTACGTTTACAAATAATCTTACACATGTTTAAACAATGTAGTTAATAATGAAAATGAGCCTTCCACGATCACATTTACATGTACTTTAAAGTTTGACAAAAATTTCACGTTTACAAACTCTAGTTTTCAATCGTTAATCACTAAAACACGTTCATATCAATTGCCACCACGTCCACACATGTCAGGGTCTTAAACTCGGCTCGCTCACCTAACAGTGTGAGACAGTACAAATACAACGTGATTTAACGTAAGACTCAACGACACACCGTTCGATGGATTTATTCACATTAATACGGAACGATGTTCACAACAAGATATATACTAGATGTTTCAATATACACTTACACAATACAGCTCACAACGTCTCACTCTCAAGATGTCCAGACACTCGACTTTCAGCACAGATACCACACAACGCCTTTCTCTCTTCACACGTCTGTCCGAGTCGAAGTCCCCAAGCTGTCTGCCGCTAACTCGCAACTCGCCTCTCACCTCAGGTGACGTCACGAGGCATGCGTGCGTTTAGCGTCGTCCTTGCTTGACCACTGGTCGCTTGTCAGCCAGCAGTCTTGCAGGCCGGTAATCACTATCCGCCTGGCGGCGTAACGAAGTTACGGCGTCCCTTCTGGGAGCTAAGTCGCCTGGCGGGCGTAACGATGTCACTGCATCTCTGTCTCCTTTCTGGACTCTGACAATGATGTTATTTAAAAGAGAACAAATATACTTATATAAATATGATGTTGTTTAAAAGAGAACAAATATACTTATATAAATATACTGTTGTTTAAAGGAGAACAGATATACTTATATAAATATACTGTTGTTTAAAGGAGAACAAATATACTTATATAAATATACTCTAGTTCCGTCCCCTCGTTCAATAGCCAGCGAAGAGTCACACTACTAATCGTTCCCACCACAATCTGATTGAAAGTTCTACTGGCCTTTCTTCTGAGGTTTGAGATTCTACCAGAACCCCTGCCAATCCCCCGCAACATCATCCTTTCCACATACGGGTTCTCAATCTGTTCTCCACCTTTCTCCACCAGTTCCCACAGCCACACGACCACCCCCCCCCCCCCTCCTTGTCCATAGGTAATCTACCACCAAGAGGTGCATTCCCTGCCAGCCTATCAGCCTAGTTCATATCCCCGAACTCTCGCATGGCCAGGGCAAAACATCTATACAAATCGCGTTTGTTTGTGTTATTCTCCATGCAACTTCCTTAATCCATCTTCTATCAGGTGTCATGGTGATAAGTTTACATGTGATAAGTGGAAAATGGTGATAAGTTTACAGACAATTCTAACCTACACGAACGTCTTCAGTTACTACCACTCCACAAACGCCTACCTTTTAATAAGGCTAAACTAACTCACAAAATCCTATTTCAAAATGCCCCAATCTACCTTTGGCCATTGTTTAAATATAACGCTAGACATAGCGAACGACTAAATATACTTCATGTCCCTAAACCTAGGATAGTCTTATATAAAACAAGCTTAGCATACTCTGCCACTCAGTTGTGGAATAATCTTCCACAAGAAATCAAAGACACCACCAATCATTATACATACAGTCGCAACCTGTTTGAACACTACCTCAGGACAGTCTACATGCCCCCTTAAAAAAAAAACAGCAACAAAGACAATAATAATGGTAAATTATCTCGAACGACAACTAGCCAGGAAAAAAAAAATACATGCCCATGTGTGTCTCGTTACACCCACCTTGGGTATTTATGATGCCTATGTAAAACATTGCCTCAACGAATCATGTATTATTGATTGTTTTTCATGCGTTTTAATGCTTATTGTTCTTATGTTGTCAAAGAATTGCTTCATAAGAGATGTTGAATGAAAGAATGTATGAGAGGAAATAGAGAAGAAGGGCAGAATGTCAGACGGTCCTGCGTGCCCAATTCTTAACGGTTTGAAAATAATTTTTCGTTCGTTCGTTCGTTCGTTGTCATCAATGTACCGAGGTACTTAAATACATTAATATACCCAGGTACGTAAATCCATTATTATACCCAGGTTCTTACGTACATTAATACACCCAGGTACTTAAATATATTAATATACCGAGGTACTTACATATATTAATATATCAAAGTACTTAAATACATTACCATACCCGGGTACTTACATATATTAGCATACCTGTGTATTTAAATACATTAATATACCTAGGCACTTAAATGTGTGTACGTGGTTACATTAATGACAGCTGATTGAAGATGGATTAAAGAAGTTACATGGAGAATAAAGCAAGCAAAAGCTGCTCTTAAGTGGTATATCAACCGATTCTGATGTACAAAAGCGAACAATTGACAATTAGCTGACACACGGGGAATAATGTGAAAGGTACGGAGCTGTGTTGTATAGAAGAATCATGGGAAGATTGTCGGCGGATAGATAGAACAATGACGAATTATTGTAAGAAGATAACTCACACAGAGAACTGGTTACACACACCAGAAGTGGAAAGTCCATATTCCTTTGGCATGTCTTGACAACGAGAAAGTTGGAGGCAGGAGTGGCAAGGGGAAACCAAGAGAGAAGATGCTCGACAGTTTCAAATCGTGACAAAAGACTTGACAGACGTGATCACTAACGCCCCCTGGCGTGGACTAGACGACGATTTGGCCATGTACTCAACACAGGAAAGAAGGTTGGTATGGGGTTTTTAATTGGCATACCTTGTGACTCTCAGCCATAAGCAGATAGAAAGGATGGAAAGGATACAGAATGAAGCTATGCGCATTATTCTTGGATGTACAAGAGATACAGCATGCAGGGCGATGCGCTACCTTCTTGATTTTCCAACCATTGAAGAGATAATACAAGGTTGCAGGGCACGCGCCTACCTCAGAATTAACGCAAACACACAACATCCACTGCATAGTGAAATTAGGAAGGTGAAGGGCAGCAGGTTAAAAAGAGGACGGTCGTGGATGGGTCAAGCCGAAGATATTATTCAACAGGTATGTTCACTGGAGGACTTAGAACCTGGCGAGGAGTGGGTGCAAGTACCAACAGATTTCTGCACATCCTTTTCAGTTTGCATCCAACTAGACAGAAAATGCAGACAAGAAAACCCAGCAGCTGTGGAGGCAGAAGTACAAGTATTGATTTTCGAGAATTCGCTAGACGGTGATGCTGTCATCTACACAGATGGGTCGGTCGTCTGACATGTGAGAAGCTCATGGGCCTTTACAGCTCGGGCCGGAGGGAGAATTGTGAAGGAGGACTCTGGTGCTTTCACTGAAACCACAAGTAGCCTGACCATGGAAGTCATGGCAGTAAGTAAAGCAATAACATGGCTCGAGACACAGACATTCACTAGGGCTTGTTTTCTTAGCGACTCAATGAACATGATCAAGAGGATAGAGGAGAGATCGATCCGAAGAGAATGGTTGCTGCCTCTGGAGCGGTCTCGGCTGGCAAAGATTAGTTTCATCTTCGTGCCAGGGCATGCTGGAGTACAAGGAAATGAGCGGGCTGACAAGCTCGCAGGTGAGGCTACTGTGGAGGGCGGACGCGCCATGGACCAGGCCGACATTCTGAATGCTCTACGAGAAGTGAGACTTTTGCGAGAACCAAGTGATGACTGTGAATCTACAACAATGGCCAGACTGCGAGAGCAGCAAATTAAAAGAGGGGTGGCCAAACAAGAACACTACGCAGGAAGCCAAAGAAGATTGATAAACCAACACAGAACTGGCGTCGTTAGCCGCTACACGTTGCGGGATTTGCTGAGGAGGGGATCTGAGCACTTATGGACTGAATGGTTCGATGTGCAATGAGGATGATCTGTCGACTAACTAACTAACTAACATACCTTGTGAATATTGCAGCAATAAAGTAAGACACAAAGAAACATGGACCTGTACTAATAAGACACAAATCCCCTCTGCCGTGCGTCCACCTTGACGAGGTAGAGGGGCATGCGCGTTCCAATGACCCCAAGAGCTATGCCGACGGTAGCACAGCTACTGGTAGGGTCACCCATGTCGGACAGGTCAAGGGAGAGGGACCAGACGAAGTGACGCACAAACCTGCTGCCTTGTAGGTAGACTGGGGACAGTCAAAGGCTAGGGCATCCCGAAAAATGCTTGTCGAAATCGGATGTACTGAGCCACAGGCTTGACAAAGAAGTGCAACGTAACTTTATCATTTCATGATGCCACAGATGAAAATTAATCGTTATGGTGCTAATCCCGTGAAGTCCCATCAGGCGGTGATAGTGCCGGGCCCCCTGCCTCGAGGGGGTCCACCCATGACTACTGGTGGTCACCTTCCCCTGTGCTGTGGAGTCAAGGCACAGAGGAGTAGGTTAAGAGCTATTGACCAAATACCAAGGACACTCAACATACTACAGTGGAATGCCGAAGGAGTTTATAACAAGAAAGAATCCCTGACACAGCGTCTTCATAAAGATGTGGCATGCATTCAAGAGACACACCTCAACGCCAAGCGCAAATTTTCAGTCAGGGGATATCAGGCCACACGTTTCGACCGCGAAGGACATAAGGGAGGAGTTCTAATACTTACACGAAATACAATACCTTGCAGCGAAGTATCTGTGATCTCTGACAACCAAACGGAAATTATAGGTGTTGATATAATGATAAAGGACGTGAAAATAAGAAATTTGCAATCTTTATAGCCCAGCAGATAAGGATCTTACACTCTCAAACATGAAAATAACTGACACAAATTGCATTATTGTCGGAGACTTTAATAGCCGTTCAGAAAGATGGGGATACCCAGATACTGACAAAAGAGGAGATGAAGTGGAGGACTGGGAAATAGACTCAAATCTCCATCTACTCAACAAAGCGGATGACACACCGAGCTTCTACTCCAGAAGATGGATTACCACTTCTACTCCAGACTTAGCTTTCTGCACAGGAGACATCCTCCACAAAATCGACCGCCATGTGCTGGACCAATTAGCAGGTAGTGACCACAGACCAATCAAGCTTGTAATGAATATGGAGTATATTCCACAGGAGCAAAAGCCCTTGCCCCGCTGGAATTACAAACGAGCAGATTGGGACAGATTTGCCACACTAACAGACAAATATTGTGAAAACATAAATACACGATATGGCAACATGAAGCAAATGGTGGAAAGTCTAAATAGAGCAATAATACAGGCAGCCACTGAGTCCATTCCAAGAGGAGCGAGGAAAAATTACAAACCATACTGGACTGAAGAACTACAAAGTTTGGAGGACAAAGTTGAAGATGCCAGGAAGACAGCAGAGAGAGAACAAACAATTGAAGCGAACATCTCTCTCAAAGCCATCTCAGCAAAATATAAAAGAACAGTAAATCAAACAACAAGAGATTGTTGGAGGGAAAAAACAGAAAACCTGAATTTTGACAGGGATGGAAACAAACTATGGAAACTAGTGAAAGCCATGAACAATGAAGGACCTAGAAACAAACAAATAACAATTAAACAAGGAAATGCCTTGCTTACAGGAAAAAAGGCTGCAAATGCACTAATGGAACACTATGCCAGTGCAAACCACATTGATATTACAACCGAACAGAAGAAAGCAATCAAAGATAAACAGATACATCATAGTAATACAGAGACTGCAGCAGAATATGTGATGGCAAATCTAACAATGGAAGAAATGGAACAGGCAATGAATACCCTAAAAAAGAAGAAATCACCAGGAAAGGATGGAATCACAAATGAAATGCTAATAGGACTAGGGACAAAGGCAAAAAAGAAACTACTAGCAGTCCTAAATTACAGCTGGAAGAGGGGAATAGTCCCACAGGCATGGAAGGAAGCTATACTAATACCAGTCCCAAGGAAAGGAAAAGACCTGGAAGAACCAAATGGCTATCGATCTATCAGTCTACTTAGCTGTGTAGGAAAATTAATGGAACGCATTATCAATGGCAGGCTAACATGGCATCTGGAAGAAAACAAACTCTTAACACCACACCAAGCAGGATTCAGAAAGTACAGATCCACTGAAGATCAAATAACCTATATAGCTCAGGAAATAGAGGATGCCTTCCAAGAGAAAACGCACACACTAGCGGTCTGGATAGATTTAGAAAAAGAATTTGATAAAGTATGGAAGGAAGGACTGAAAGTAAAACTGCAAAAAATGCATGTTTGTGGGAAAATGTACAAATGGATCAGCCACTACCTTAAGAACAGAACTGCCAGGACAAAAGTACAAGGACAAACCAGCAAAATGATGCTGTTGGAGCAAGGTGTCCCCCAAGGAGGAGTTCTTTCACCAACATTATTCCTAGCATATATAAACGACATCACGGAAAATTTTCCAGCCAGAGTACACACATCATCCTTTGCAGATGACCTAGCCATATGGACATCTGAAGAATATATTAGTACAGCTAACAGCAGAATACAGCAAGCCCTATTAGCACTAGAGGACTGGTCAAAATCATGGCTAGTGAAGATAAGTGAGGAGAAAACAACATGCACAGTGTTCTCCCTCTCAAATAAAACTCAGCAACCTAAGCTGGTATTGAATGGAAAAATATTGCGCCATGAAGAAAATCCAAACTATCTCGGAGTCACCTTTGATCGTCGCCTGACATGGAAAACACAGGTTGAGAAAAATCGAACAAGAGCAAGGCAAAGAATGGCAATCATGAAAAAGCTTGCTGGTACAACATGGGGAGCAGATGAGAAAGTTCTCAAGAAGCTATATACTGGACGGGTGAGGCCAGTACTGGAATATGGCATTGCAGCTTGGGCAACAGCAGCTAAGTCAAACTTTAACAAAATAAGTAGAGTCCAAAACCAAGGAATGCGAATCATAACTGGAAGCCTGAAGACAACGCCTATTAATGAACTAGAAAAGATCACTTGTTTACAACCAATGCAGGACAGAAGAGATAGCAGAGCCCAGCAACAAGCAGAAAAATTTAGAAGATTGACAGACCACCCTATGTATAACAGGTTTAATGGTTTTGGAAAAGGAAGACTGAAGCGTAGCAACTTTGTAGAAACTGCGAAACGAAAGATTAGGGCAGATCCCATACTTAACATATCAACAGTCAAGCCCATTTACTATGCACACAGCTTCCCAGCTTGGAGACAGCAGCAACTGCCTGAGATGATAGAAAACATTCCTGGTATTGAGAAAAAGAACACTCAGCATGAAACCGAAAGAAGAGAAATAACCCTAAACTACATAAAAGAACATTACCCAAGCAGCAATTGGACCCATGCATATACAGATGGATCAGCCAACAATTCAATAGAGAATGGAGGAGGAGGAATTCTCCTAAATTTAAAAAATGGAGTGAAAAAAAACACATTCAGTGGCAACTGGAAAGTTTTCAAGTAACTTCAAAGCGGAGGTAGAGGCTCTGAAAACTGCAGCAGAAATGCTCTTGATGGAGGAAAATAAAGAGAAGCAAATAGCTATCTTCACAGATGCAAAGTCAGCTGTCTCAATACTGAAGAGCAATAACAGCACAGAAATAGCTGACCTAAGAGCAGCACTCCATGGTCTAAGCCAGAAATCCAAAAAAGTTGTAATACAGTGGATCCCATCACATTGCAGTATACCTGGAAATGAAGAGGCTGACAGACTGGCAAAAGAGGGCGGACGACTACCACGGCCTGACATAGACATAACTTACAATGAGGCAAAGAGGTTGATAAAAAGCACATATAAAACCAAATGGGAATCAGAGCATCCAGGCCACCAGAAGGATGATGCATATTACAAACTCGACCGAAGAGAACAAGTAGCAATCTTCAGACTCCGCACAGGACATAACAGGCTGAAATACCACTTGTTCAATAAACTAAAAATAGGAGATACCGATGAATGCAAATGTGGAACTGGTAAAATGACAGCTAAACATTTGCTGCAGGAGTGCCCAAATTATGCAGAACAGAGAAAGATATTTTGGCCCACACCTGCTTCATTTGAGGACAAGCTCTATGGAGATATCAACAAGATCAAGTTGACCGCAGCTTACTTTAACTACATACAGGTTGACATTTAAAGGTGTATGAAGAAGTATTCAGACTGCCATACTTCATACCACAGGTATGTCGGTTACAAAAGCCTCCCAGAGGCATGAAATGGAATATTGCTCGGATAGCAAATCCATTACGTGGGAAGTCCGAATCAAAAGCCCACTGTGTGGGCTTCAAATAAGGTGGAAAAAGTGTCCTAGTGGCACGAAATGGAATATTGCTTGGATAGCAAATCCATTACGTGGAAAGTCCGAGTCGAAAGCTCACTGTGTGGATGTCATCTGCACACTGCATTCTTCTGGTTTCCGGAAGAACAGCCTATGGTGAACGGAAGGCCCAATATACGGAAGTGAGGCTAAGCAGCCATGTGCAGGACGTGACGATTCCTTGGGTGAGCCCAGTACCAGAGCGCTGTGTGATGGCTCTGCAATTATGGAAGCCTCCTTGGATGGCGGGGAATGCCCATGGTCTGCCCCTGCCTTCCCTTGAGGGCTGACCAGGATGTCTTTGGCTGTTCTATATGGGCCAGCTAGGATGGGAGATAATACCACAACAGTGAGAGTCAAACGTCCTAAGAAACCTCCGGGAAGGATAACCCGGTCAACAAATGCCCGCAGAAGTCGGATGTGTCGGCCTAACGGCGCAAGAACGCAGCTCTGCTGTAAACAGGCACAACGCAATCACATCCGAAAAAAAACTCCGGATGAACGAAGAAGAAGAAGACACAAATAAGACACAGAGAAATATGGACCTACGAAAAAGGTGCATATACTTTACATGACGTAGCAGTCAACCCAAGTATTGTTGGGCTGTTTGCGATTTCTTGGCAAGTTAACGTTCAGTAGTGTGCCATTGCTTTCTGAACGACCGGCACTCATACCATTGAAATCCAACGCAATGCGGTCTGCTGCCAAATCGTCCACAGCTGTGTTTCTAACGCGGTATGTATGATTAGGAATTGCGCTCGTATCTCCTTCGCCACAGAGCCGTTCAGAAAGCAATGGCAAACTACTGAACATAAACTTCCCCAGGAATCAGAAACAGCCAAAAAATACCGGAGTTGACTGCTACGTCCTGTAAAGGATATGCGACTAACCGCGTGAAAGTTGCAGCAGATGATGTGAATCCTCGGCCAGGGACGCAGAGGTGTTTCCAAGGCACCAGGGCCGGGTTATATACTGGCCAAGACCTATTGACGCGTCCTCGTCGAGCGTCCTGGGCAACAGGTCCCTTCGGGGTCCTGGCTAAGGTCAGTAGGATCGCCGATTCCTCCGAAGTCGGAGAGTGTCTGCCTGTACGGCGAGGAACCACCAGTCTGCACACCAATAAGCCAGACATGGGACAACGGATACTCACGCAAAACTCAGGTCCTGTATGACATCACACTGATGTTGGACAACAGGATGCCTTCATCCGACATACAGGACGTCGCGTTGGAGCTCAAGCCAACGAACACAAGCAAGCAAGCAATCCTCGGCCATTTCACAAACACGCAAGGGAAAAAAAACGGAAGCTGTGAACTTCTATATTGCAACAAAAACAGAATACAGTGGAATTATGAAGAAAATTGATGCTGTCACTAAAGAAGATCTGAATGCCCAAGAACACTGGATCATGACCCAGTAGACTAAGATAATGTGACCAGATCAAAAGTCACGATGTTCTAGAGAGAACAGTGTTGGAAGGCGTGGCTGCTGGGAGCAGCGAGTGCCGTGAGTCAGTCAACAACAGATGGACAGTGGGGTTGCTTAGATGTCATTATCATCATGTACCACGCAGATAAGCGTAGGTGGTCATGTTTTGCCACGTTACACGATCACAGAGCCGTGGATCAGCTCCGTGTTCTTGTCTCAACAACCTCATGTGGTCAAGCCATCCAGATAATTACCTCTCTGCCTCCCCCTTATTCTATTTCCATAAATCTTGCCACTTGTCATCAAGTTCTCCAATACATTTCTTCTCATAACGTGTAAAAAACATTTTCACTGTCTACGTCTAATTTCTCTAATTAGTTTACGGTTTTCATCTGTTTCTTGTATAACTTGTTTATTGGTTTTCCTGTCTGTCCGTGGTATTCTTTGTGTTTTCCCAAGAAACCACATTTATAATAACACAATCATAAGTGACAGAATGGACGATGTGACTTGAAAACACAAAAAGAGATTGTTGCAATTATATGTTTTTATATATTAAAAGTGTCTTAACTGAGATCTTGGCGTCATTTCAATCATAGGGGACACGAATCTCAACTCAGGGCTAGGAGCTCCATAGAGAAGCTGATCGGAAGTAACGTAGTAGTTAAGTGTAAGACAATGAGACATAGTGGTAGAGGAAGGTCAAGTCTTACCGAGAATTCCGGTGGCTAGAGGAGACTACTGCAACACATTTTTCATTACGGATTCAAAGAGTATGCTTAGTAAAGTGGAGAAAGGAATGTTTCGTGTGGAGTGGCTCTCGTAGCTTCAGAGGTCACAGATTGTGAGAGTTGTATGGATATTTTGCCCTGGCCATGCGAGGGTACGGGGGAATGAACAGGCTGATAGGCTAGCAGGGAATGCACCTTTTGGTGGTATTTTGCCTATGGACAAGGGGAAGGTGGTCGTGCGCTTGTAGGACCAGGTGGAGAAGGCGGAGGAACAAATTGAGAACCCATATATGGAAAGAATGAGATTGCGGGGAGATCGGCAGGGGTTCTGGAAGAATCTCAAAACTGAAAGGGAAGACCGGGAGAATTTTTAATCAGATAGCGACGGGAACGATTAGCTAGTATGACTCTTCGCTGGCTGTTGAACGAGGGGACGAAGCGTTATGGGAATGTCCTGAGTGCAGTGATGTCGGTTCTTAACTCAACTCAACTCAAGTCTTACAAGAATAACGTTACCAAAACTACTACCACTACAATATTCTTAAATGCGGATACACGTGTTATATTTTCCAGGTCATTGACAAAGCGCAGCAGTTTGGCTCAGGTCTGCTCCATAAAGGTGTTGTTCCTAGCAACGACATCAAAGTCGGCATTTATGCAACTAACAGACCAGAGGTTAGTCAATGTATGTCCCGGGTTCAAACATATCACACACACACACAGGCACACACATACACACGCACGCACGCACGCACGCACATGTGATAGTATTGACTAGCATTTATACAGCACGACAGAAAACAAGCGAGCAAGTTAATTAGAGAGCACCATCCTTTAAACACAATTCTCACCGATGAGCGTGTGTTAGAGTGTGTCTGTAAGTGTTTGTGTGAGTGTGGGTGTATGTTAGTGTGGGAGTGGAGGTGAGTGTGTATGTGTGTGTGTGTGAGTGAGTCTGTGTGTCAATGTGTGTGTGTGTGTGTGTGTTAAGTGTGTGAGTGTGTGTGAGTGAGTCTGTGTGTCAATATGTGTGTGTGTGTGTGTGTGTGTGTGTGCGTGCGTGTGTGTTGAACACAAACATGAAAATAACCATTAACTGGACATTGGGCTGACTGGTCAGTATTTCTTCTGTATATACACAGTGGACAATCGCCGACTATGGCTGCCAGGCCTACTCCATGTGTCCGGTTCCTCTCTACGACACGCTCGGACTGCAGGCCATTAAGTTCATCATCAACCAGTGTAAGTATGGGACCCATATGCATGTGTGTGTTGGAGCGTGGGTGTGTCTATGTGTGTGTTGGAGCGTGGGTGTGTCTATGTGTGAGTAGGAGCGTGGGTGTGCCTATATGTGTGTGTGAGAGCGTGGGTGTGGGTGTGTTAGGGTAGGAGCTAGGGTGTGTGGGTAGGAGCGTGGGTATGTATGCATGTGTTGGAGAGTGTGTGTGAGTGTGTGTGTATGGGAGCGTGGGTGTGAGCGTGGTTTGGTTAATGTCTTTGTGTGATAAAAAAACACACAGAAATGTCAGTCAAGTTAACACCTAAGGGTAGAAGAGGAAGTACGAATCACGACAGTATTGTACATCGACATGTTGTTGTCACTTGGAGGAAGCCAGCTGGGAGTCAGGTCTGGTCACTATAGTAGGTGTAAGTACAGGACTGGAGGAAGCCAGCTGGGAGTCAGGTCTGGTTACTATAGTAGGTGTAAGTACAGGACTGGAGGAAGCCAGCTGGGAGTCAGGTCTGGTTATCATACGTGTCTAGTACCAACTCATGTCCCTCACTGGGATATTGTGGTCAACAGATCACAGCGGCCGTTTCACTTGCTGGAGCACTTCCTGGTAGCCAGTCTAGGTTGGGTGACTTGGCAGCCTGGGTGAAGTCTCACACACACCTCTCTCTTGAATCCTGGTGTAGGCAACGATTAGTTTCTAACTTTCTTTTATCCCAAATGTAAGCAAAGATTATTTTCTAACTTTCTTCATCCCCGATGTAACCAATTTTTTTTTTTTTTTTTGGCTTGTATTTTTAATAAACCCCTGTGTTAGCAACGCTGGTTTATCATTTTCATGATTTCCAATTTAAGTAAGGGTAGTTCATATTTTTCATGATACCAAAAGAACTATCATCGTTCTTCCCTCTCCAGCGGAGACAGGGACAAATAGATACAACGCCCAAATTTAGCTCGCCCAAACCTCCAGATTTGTTGTCTACAACCACTTTCGCAAACTGAAAACAAACTATTCAAGGAGAGTACGTCAGATGTCCGTTCTCAAGTATGGGCGAAGAACTGTCAGGCCCAATGTAAACCCTGGACAAGTTAACAATTCCTCGGAAGTTAAAGTCCTGGATTGTAGGTGGAATATACCGCTGCAATATACTTCAAAATGAGAGAACATACCCTCAAACATGCATGGGATGTGTAATTGTATAAATATACACATATTTGAATCTGTCCGTGTGAAACGGAGTTTGTGTACTGTGATGAGATTCTCCTTGTGTGTGAAGTAATGTATGTGAGTGTGTTGGAATTGTTTCTCGGCGGATCTCACCACACATGCTGTTTCATAAGTAATGATGCACGTCCGCATGGCCTAATGGATAAGAACGGTATTCTTAAACATCCGGTGCGCTGATCCCGAGGTTAGTGGTTCACCCCCTACACCGGACAGCTGGACTAAAATGTTGACCTGTCGTCCTTGAATTTGGGACGTAACTTACAGTAATGGATTCGCCTGATGGCGAGGGACACTGTTGATAGGGAAAGCTAACTCACACGCAAAATTCAGTTCACCATTACTATAAAAATAGTGTGAATGGACTACGCTAGAGTTCAAAGCCAGCGAGCGCAAAATATAAAAATATAAGTAATGATCACAGCCTGCTACCATCAGGGATTCTCATAGGGTCTGCGGTAGGAGGGTTACAGCTGGATTGATTGATTGATTGATTGATTTAGGAACCGACATCACAGCATTCGGGGCATTCCCATAAGCCCTCCGTCCCCATCCTCAGCAGCCAGTGAAGAGTTCCAACACCAATAGCACCAGTAGCAATCTGATTATATGTCCGTCTCGCCTTTCCTCTGAGCGTCGATCGTCGGCCAGATCCCCTCGTCACTCCTCGCTGTCTCATTCTTGCCAGACCATGGTGATCCATTTGCTCCTCCAAGGTGTACACGTGCTCCCACAAGGCCGCAACCACGTCAGCCTTATCATGCATCAATACTCCACCAAGTTTTGCAGAGCCAGCCAATCTGTCCTCCTGTTCATTCCCCAGCACACTAGCATGCCCCGGAGAAAAGATCCAGACGATGCTTGCCACCCGTGACTTCCGAAGCGAAGCAAGCCACTCTGCCCGAAGCTTGCCTGTCCTCACCCTACTCAGCATGCTTTCTGAGTCAGTTACAATCACAATGTGTGTGTGTGTATCGTATCCTCCATCCAGCGGAAAGCTGCACTGACCGCCTCCACCTCCATTCTTAAGCTAGATGTTGTGGTGTCATATGCCAGGCTCTCCTGCACCAGACGTCGACCACTAGCCTTTGCCAAGAACCCACAGGCACTTCTCCTACCTCTCAACACCGAACCATCTGTGTAGATAATCACATCACCCGGGCGAGCATTGTCCTGAATTTGTTGCTGGATTTCCACTTCCGTGGCCCCTGCTGGCCACTCCCTGCGCTCCCGGCTCAGTGTGATTATAACTCTGCACAAGTCTGACTGCTCCGCTGGCACTCTGACCCATTCCTCTCCTCGCCTAATGTTCTCCAAGGGGCACACCTGTCTGATCGTATCCTCCGCCTGAGCCATCCATGATTGTAACAGCAGAATATAACAGGATTGGGAGTGACTGCTGTATGTAACAGTGGGATTGTAAGTTACTGCTGTATGTCTCATCTCATCAGGTGTCTCTTGTACCTTGCGATGTCGAGGTGAAACATAAACAGCGGGAGAGTGCCCGTTTATGGGCTTCATGTATCGAGATTCCCATGGACTCTGCTAATTCCCCCGTCCAAGATGACATATAATGAGATAGGAGTTACTGCTGTATGTAACAGAAGGATTGTACACGACTGCTGTCTGTAATAATGGTATTATAAGTGACTGTTGTATGCAACAGTGGGAAGGGGGTTACAGGTGAATGCAGCTTCAGAAATGGAAGTGTATGATAAATTAACAGTAGGTATGAGGAAATGACATCCACGCAGTTGCCGCATAGAAGAAGAATAAGTATCCAGTGAAACTCATCTGTGAAATGTTGATATAATCTCGGCAGGATGTCCACTTGCATAACGAGATGTTCTAACAGAGCGGATTGAACACAGGGTCAGTGCACCCCATAGTCTCCCAATCCAGCTGGGCAATATTCTCGGGTTCAGGTCGAAACACTAACAACAAAAGCGCAATTGGGTAGGAGAGTACAGCAGGTCAACTAAGTTTATTACGTTATTACGTTTGATCGGCAGACATAAATTAAGTAGTACTCGGAAAACACCGCGGAACGTAAGGCCAGAGCACCCTCCTGTCAATCTTGTCATAAAAATGACAGGTTTCTGAAGCGAATGTCGAATCTGGAACATTCTAGAAGGAGCGAATTGCATAAACCACATTCCATAGCAAGGGTATTTAAGACTGAAGAAAGGAAGACATGAGTAGAAGAGCGAAGAATACACGATGTAGGTTAAAGTAGGAACAAAGAGTGAGCAATGGAGGAAGGGAGACTTGTTTGCGTGGAACTGTAGCGGCGAGGATAGGCGCCACATCCAGCTGTTCAACGTACCCACCATTAGAATATATAAGATCACAGATCTGTGGCTAGTAGATCGATCTGGCGCTGAGGTCATCATGTATGAGATCATTGTTATAGACCAACAGAGTGAAAGTGAAATTAATTATTGCGATAAACGTCTAACCAATACAAACTGGTGTTGTTTGTTGTTGTTTGTTAGATTGGCTAACCGTGGACAACCACGGGTCACTCACAGATGTTGATGTAATGGTCGTCCACACATTGTGCATGAAGCTTCTACAATGAGACATTGCATACTATCACTTAAAGTGGGTAACAATGTGTTTCACAGGCAACATTGGCGTGGTTGTCTGTGATGTTGATGTAATGTCTGCAGTATGTGTGCTAGCAACATGTGATGTGTCTCACAGGCAAGATTGGCACGGTTGTCTGTGACGTTGAAGCCAAAGTGAAGACTTTGATTAGCCTCCGGTCAGAGCTGCCCAGCTTGAAGTTAGTTGTGGTCGTGGACAAGGTGGCTCAAGCGGTCAAGGAGGAGGCCAAGGCAGCTGGTTTTGATGTAATCACATTTGCAGCCCTTCTGGTAGGTTCTTGTTGTTGTTATTGTAGATGTTGAGCTCACACGTGTGTGAGTGTGTGTGTGAGTGTGTGTGTGTGTGTGTGTGTGTGTGTGTGTGTGTGAGTGTGTGTTTACGATTGGACATCTTCTGCTAGATTGTTTCTATGTCTCTCTCTCTCTCTCTCTCTCTCTCTCTCTCTCTCTCTCTCTCTCTCTCTCTCTCTCTCTCTCTTTCTGTCTCTCTCTATGTGTATGTGTACGTGTTCATATTTTAAGAACCATTCAGAGTCGAAACAGGCTCATGGTTTGTTGGTTGACGGGAGACTCGTTTTTGTCGGTTGACTGAGTGACTCATGGTCTTCTAGACCAGGAAACAGTATCCAAGACCAGAAAACAGTATCCTAAACCAGGAAACAGTATCCTAGACCAGAAAACAGTATCCTAAACCAGGAAACAGTATCCCAGACCAGAAACCGTGTATCCTAAACCAGGAAACAGTATCATAGACTAAAAAACAGTATCCTAAACCAGGAAACAGTATCCCAGACCAGAAAACAGTATCCTAAACCAGGAAACAGTATCCTAGACCAGGAAAGAGTATCAAAGACCAGAAAACAGTATCCTAGACCAGAAAACAATATCCAAGACCAGAAAACAGTATCCAAGACAAGAATATAGTATCTTAGACCAGGAAACAGTGGAATATCCTACACCAGAAACTGTATCCTATACCAGGAAACAGTATCCTAGATAAGAAAACAGTATTCTAGTCCAGGAAACAGTATCTTCTTCTTCTTCTTCTTCTTCTTCTTCTTCTTCTTCTTCTTCTTCTTCTTCTTCTTCTTCTTCTTCTTCTTCTTCTTCTTCAGCGTTCCAAGCCATTGAGGTTCTTTGCTGCAGATACAAGCCGCCTCCATTCGTCTCTCTGGTGGACCTTCTCTTGCCAGTCGTTGATTCTCAATGATTGTAGGTCTGTATATATATATATATATATATACATTATCTCTCCACCGTCTTCTTGGTCTACCTCGGGGTCTACGGTAATTTATTTCTTGAGTGTAAGCGAGTTTTGTTTCCCTATTATCTTCCACTCTTTCTATATGCCCCAGCCATTGTAGTCTATTAGCCTTCATGATACCAGTGATTAGCGGGGTCTTAAACAGATCATAAATGTCTTTGTTCCTTATTCTTTTCCACTCTCCACTTTGTGTATTCCTAATGGGCCCAACGGTGTGTCTTAAGACTTTGTTCTCAAAGGTTTGTAACAAGGCTTCGTCTCCTTTAGTTGTACTCAGGTTTCAGAGCCATACAGCACAACTGGTCTGATCAGTGTTTTGTATATTGTGATCTTGGTGTTACGAGATAGCGCCTTTGATTTTAGCAGATTTTGTAGTGCATAGTATATCTTTTTCCAGAGTTGATTCTAGTTTGTATTTCTTCCCTTATGATGTTGGAGCAGTTGAAGATTGTACCCAGGTATTTGTATGTTTCCGTTCTTTTAATGGTCATATTATCTATTTGTATGTGGCCAGAGATTTTATCCGTTCCTTCTCTTAAAATTACCATATATTCTGTCTTAACTTGATTGTTAACCAGCCCCATTTGTTGAGCTTTTTCCTTTAAGTTAGTCAATATTTCCAATGTTTTTTTGTTCATTTTCCCCTATAATATCTATATCATCTACATAATCAAGCAGTTTGGATGTTAGGAAACAGTGTCCAAAACAAACATAAATGTTGGGTATCCTAGACCAGAAAACAGCGGGGTATCCTAGACCAAATAACTGTATCCTAAAAGAGAAAACAGCGGGGTGTCCAAGACCAGGAAACAGTATTATAGACCAGAAAACAGCGAGGTATCCTAGACCAGAAAACAAGGAAGTGTCCACGCCCAGAATAAAGCGGAGTGTCCACACCCAGAAATGCCACTTCTCATCTGCTGAGAGGCGTATTAGACTAGACGCAATAGCTTCATGACTGACAACCGTACACACAGACTGGCTGGGCTTAGATCTAAGCTGGTCATTCTTGGAGTCATGATCTGAGAGGTACAGCACAGTGGCCGTACGCCTCCCTGCCGGCCCTATGGTTCATGTTCGAATCCACACCGAGGCAGGTTAGAGAAAAAGTGGCCAGAGCTCCCAGGCCGAACTACACTAAAACATGGCTACCAGGGTATGTCGTGGTTAGTGAAGTGCTCTGTACGGGTAGACAAACATTGTCACAAGCTGGTAGTCTTATCATGGAATGATACACTTAGATTAGATCATGCAGCGTTAATCGTTATGGTGCTAATCCCGTGAAGTCCCATCAGGCGGTGATAGTGCCGGGCCCCCTGCCTCGAGGGGGTCCACCCATGACTACTGGTGGTCACCTTCCCCTGTGCTGTGGAGTCAAGGCACAGAGGAGTAGGTTAAGAGCTACTGACCAAACACCCCGGACTCTCAACATACTACAAGAAAGCCTCCCTAACACAGCGTCTTCATAAAGATAGAATAGATGTGGCATGCATTCAAGAGACACACCTCAACGCCAATCGCACATTTTCAGTCGAGGGATATCAGGCCACACGTTTCGACCGCGAAGGACACAAAGGAGGAGTTGTAATACTTACACGAAATACAATACCTTGCAGCGAAGTATCTGTGATCTCTGACAACCAAACGGAAATTATACGTGTTGATATAATGATAAAGGACATGAAAATAAGAATTTACAATCTGTATAGCCCGGCAGATAAGGATCTTACACTCTCAAACATGGAAATAACTGACACAAATTGCATTGTTGTCGGAGACTTTAATAGCCGCTCAGAAAGATGGGGATACCCAGATACTGACAAAAGAGGAGATGAAGTGGAGGACTGGGAAATAGACTCAAATCTCCATCTACTCAACAAAGCGGATGACACACCGAGCTTCTACTCCAGAAGATGGATTACCACTTCTACTCCAGACTTAGCTTTCTGCACAGGAGACATCCTCCACAAAATCGATCGCCATGTGCTTGACCAATTAGCAGGTAGTGACCACAGACCAATCAAGCTTGTAATGAATATGGAGTATGTTCCACAGGAGCAAAAGCCTTTGCCTCGCTGGAATTACAAACGAGCAGATTGGGACAGATTTGCCATACTAACAGACAAATATTGTGAAAACATAAATACACGATATGGCAACATGAAGCAAATGGTGGAAAGTCTAAACAGAGCGATAATACAGGCAGCCACTGAGTCTATTCCAAGAGGAGCGAGGAAAAATTACAAACCATACTGGACTGAGGAACTACAAATTTTGGAGGACAAAGTTGAAGATGCTAGGAAGACCGCAGAGAGAGAACAAACAACTGAAGCGAACATCTCTCTCAAAGCCATCTCAGCAAAATATAAAAGAACAGTAAATCAAACAACACGAGATTGTTGGAGGAAAAAAACAGAAAACCTGAATTTTGACAGGGATGGAAACAAACTATGGAAACTAGTGAAAGCCATGAACAATGAAGGACCTAGAAACAAACAAATAACAATTAAACAAGGAAATGCCTTGCTTACAGGAAAAAAGGCTGCAAATGCACTAATGGAACACTATGCCAGTGCAAACCACATTGATATTACAGCCGAACAGAAGAAAGCAATCAAAGATAAACAGATACATCATAGATATACAGAGACAGCAGCAGAATATATGATGGCAAATCTAACAATGGAAGAAATGGAACAGGCAATGAATACCCTAAAAAAGAAGACATCACCAGGAAAGGATGGAATCACAAATGAAATGCTAATAGGACTAGGCACTAAGGCAAAAAAGAAACTACTAGCAGTCCTAAATTACAGCTGGAAGAGGGGAATAGTCCCACAGGCATGGAAAGAAGCTATACTAATACCAGTCCCAAAGAAAGGAAAAGACCTGGAAGAACCAAATGACTATCGACCTATCAGTCTACTTAGCTGTGTAGGAATATTAATGGAACGCATTATCAATGGCAGGCTAACATGGCATCTGGAAGAAAACCAACTCTTAACACCACACCAAGCAGGATTCAGAAAGTACAGATCCACTGAAGATCAAATAACCTATATAGCTCAGGAAATAGAGGATGCCTTCCAAGAGAAAAAGCACACACTAGCGGTCTGGATAGATTTAGAAAAAGCATTTGATAAAGTATGGAAGGAAGGACTGAAAGTAAAACTGCAAAAAATGCATGTTTGTGGGAAAATGTACAAATGGATCAGCCACTACCTTGAGAACAGAACTGCCAGGACAAAAGTACAAGGACAAACCAGCAAAATGATGCTGTTGGAGCAAGGTGTCCCCCAAGGAGGAGTTCTTTCACCAACATTATTCCTAGCATATATAAACGACATCACGGAAAATTTTCCAGCCAGAGTACACACATCATCCTTTGCAGATGACCTAGCCATATGGACATCTGAAGAATATATTAGTACAGCTAACAGCAGAATACAGCAAGCCCTATTAGCGCTAGAGGACTGGTCAAAATCATGGCTAGTGAAGATAAGTGAGGAGAAAACAACATGCACAGTATTCTCCCTCTCAACTAAAACTCAGCAACCTAAGCTGGTATTGAATGGAAAAATATTGCGCCATGAAGAAAATCCAAACTATCTCGGAGTCACCTTTGATTATGGAAGACACAGGTTGAGAAAAATCGAACAAGAGCAAGGCAAAGAATGGCAATCATGAAAAAGCTTGCTGGTACAACGTGGGGAGCAGATGAGAAAGTTCTCAAGAAGTTATTGTCGTGTCCTCCTTTAAAGTGTCGTCCCTGGAGTGAGGAGATCCGACACCCACATTATAATATTATTTTTTTCCCCCTCAATATTCTGGAGAATCCACCAGCTTCCGTCCAACACACTCCATCAGCCTATGGACACCTTTTCCTATCACTCTCACACTGTCGTACTATGCCCCCTTCTCATACTTCCCCAACGCAACATACTCAACAACTCTTGCTTCTAGAAATTAATAAAGAGTAATTTATTAAAATAAAAATGTAACGTGTATGAGACGTGTATGCGAAGAAAATGTGTGACGTGTTCTATAAAGTGTGTAGACTCTGTCTCTCAGACATCAACTCAGTCAGCTGATCACAGCAAAGATAGACCTCAGCACGTTACGTCAGAACAAGTACGTCTCACCCGTTGCCGGAACCATCTTGCCGGATAATGCTTTGCCTCTGTAGACCTCTGGTAATCCAATTTCATGAACATCCGAAATAGACACCGGTGGTATTAAGAGTTAATCAGGGACCGGTTGCACTCTACACAATGTCCGTTCCTAATGTTCCTAAACAAACTGCACAAGTCTTTTGTAGTGTGTACGCAGTTAGTTATTTAGTTAGTTAGTCGACAGATCATCCTCGTTGCACATCGAACCACTCAGTTCATAAGGGCTACTTACTAATGTTAATTGTTACTGTACTGGATTGATCCTCACTCGTGTCTATCCAGCCTCACATATACTGTCATGTGTTCTATTACACGAGATTATATAACTCTAGGTAACTATTAGACTGTTCTCATTTAGTTACTACTGTCTGATGCTGTGTGGTGCATCAGTAATCATCACTATCTTTGGTGAATCAACTTCCTCCTAGCTTTAGTTACGTTCTGTATGCAACTTTATTGATTGTTGAACTGGTGTTCTTCTGAATGGGTTTTTTTTAAAACTTGTTGAGTTTCCTTGGATCTGGTAGGGAACCTTAAATGGCACTCCTGCAGTCCTATCAATCATATCTACATCTGCCATTATAGGCACGTGTAAAATTAAGTCCCTAATTAACACACGGTAGATATTATTTCCACTAGGCGCTGCCGTGCCCTGGCACTCTGACTAAAGCATAATTTCAAGTCCACCCTAGTTGATCTCAACTCGAGTTTATATGGCAAACTACCAAAGTTGTCCACGTGACGTTATCCTTTACTCCCCCACACAGGTGGCACAGTGGCAAATCATCCCCTGTCAAGAACTATTTTCCTGGCTTAAATCCTGTCAAAGTTGTCAGTAATTGCCTAGATTCTCAAAACAAGCCAGCTAGTTTCTGTAAACTCCCAACAAAGAGTTTCGATACCAAGCTGCCAATCATCTTGATGTTCCGGAAACCAAGAATTGACAGATGCACTGTTTTCCGTACTAGGTACTTCCGTTTTACATCTGCCCCTGTGATCTCACGGCTTCCATCTGCATTCAAATGTTGACAAACTTGTCACTCTTCTGTTCCGTGGTGACAATCCCAGCAGCCATTTCCGTCCCTGATATATCCGGCAGTATAGATGACAAACGGAACCATTTCATATCCTTCTCCCTCACCACCAAATGTGTTTATGGGCTGACACGATGTAACCTGTACAACTGTGTTTACTCTGTTAGTACAAATAGATGTCGCTGGTCGATCGTCCGCTTAATCCGAAAATCCTCTGTAATAATCAACCGGATAAACACACGGTTTCATTTTGTGACATAAGCCCCCTCCTAAGAGAGTAGTCCATCTCACTCTTCTCCACCGTGAGTTTAATCCAGATGATTCATTCTTCTTCTTCAGGAGCTGGGTGTCTTGACAAGAAATCCGCTCCAACATTTTCCTTCCCAGGAATGTACTCTACTGTGAAATTATATGGTTGAAGTAACAACGACCACCGCATCAAACGTGCGTTGAGCTTCTGAGAAGTAGCCAGGAACATCAGGGGCTGATGATCTGACTGGACCCGAAACTTAACTCCATACAAATATGGCTGAAATTTTTGCACTGCCCATACGAGGGACAAGCATTCTCTCTCGACGGTTGAATAATTCCTCTCCGCCTGTAGAAGTTTCTTACTTGCGTATGCCACAGGTTTCAAAACCGAAGCATCGTCTTTTCCTTCCTGTAACAAAGCGGCTCCAATTCCAATCGCACTTGCATCCGTTCTCAACACAAATGGTTTGGAAAGGTCAGGGAGCTGTAATACAGGTTTGCTGACCAAGGCCTCCTTTAACTGACTATAGGCATTCTCACAATCTGGTGTCCAAATGATTTGGTCCGGGAATCCCTTTTTCAAGGTTTCCGTCAACGGAGCTCCCAGTTCAGTGAAATGTGGGATAAATTTGTGGTAGAACCCACACAACGAGAGAAAAGATCGCACATCCTTCTTCGTTTTTGGCCTTGGTGCATTTCTGATTTTCTCCAGGTTCTTCTCTTCTGGGACAATGTGTCCTGGAGTGATGGTGTGACCTAGAAATTCCAGAGTCTGGTAACCAATCATGCACTTGGTTGGACGAGTAGTAAGCCCCTGCTTCCTTGAGTCTATTAAACACTCTCTCCAAGGATTGTAAGTGGTCATCCAAGCTGTCACTGGAAATCAGAATATCATCCATGAATGAGATGATGGACGGATCCTGTAACGGATCTAGTAAAGTCCTCATCATGCGTGTAAACACACTAGGTGCATTGCTGAGTCCAAAGGGCATGACCTTGAATTCGTAGTGTCCACTGGGTGTACTGAAAGCTAACAGTGGTCGAATCTCCGGTTTGACTGGTATCTGATAGTACCCCCGACTCAGATCCACCTTTGAAAAGTACCGAGCCTTATGGAGCCTAGCGAATAACTGAGTTGGATTCGGCAAAGGTTCCACCTGAAACTGTGTATGACTGTTCAGAAGTCGGTAATCTATACACAACCTGTGTTCTCCACTTGGTTTGCGTAACAAAACTACCCCCGCATTGTATGGGGATGTGGATGGTGCAATCACGTCATCCTCCAGCAGTTTTTTTTTTCCTCCTTCAGGGCCTTTTCTTTAGAGAATGGCACTGGGTAAACCTTTTGGCGAACAGGCTCCTGTGTGGTCAAAGTCATCTCGAACTCAACCAACCTCGTTCGTCCTGGTTTATCAGTCAGTATCTCCTTATGAGACTTGAGAACCTGGGTTATCCTTTCCCTCTCCTGTGAGGTCAGATCAGGGTTCACTTGTACATCCCTATAGGTTTCCTGGTGTACCAAGGGATATTCCCTGCCCTCGCTGGTTCCCACTTCTGTCTCCACTGCAACTGCCATTGCCATGAGGTGAGCTGTCTTGTCTCCGGGTCTCTCTTCGTATTTCCGCAAGAGATTGATATGGAAAATCTTCGACTTTCCCCGGATCCGTATTTGATAGTTGGTTCTGGATATCACCCTTTCCACGGGAAATGGTCCTTGCCAACCTATCTCCAGTTTGTTGTTTCCCGTTGGGAGTAACAACAAGACTTTATCTCCCACCTCTAGAGATCTTTCTTTAGACCTACGGTTGTAGTAAGCCGCATGTCTTTTCCTGGCCTTTTTCAAGTCTTGATTTGCCAGAGTCCATCCCTTATGGAGTTTTTCTTTCAGTTCCTCCACGTATTGATAGGATGAGATCACTTCTTCTGACGTCCCCTCTTCAGTCCAACTCCTCAACATGGCTTCCAACGGTCCTTTGATTGGACGACCAAACAGCAACGTAGCGGGTGGTAGTCCTGTTGAGCCATGAGGAACTTCCCGATAGGCAAAGAGTGCTGCTGGGATATATCCATCCCACCTATCAGGTTTTTCCTGCGCTAATTTCCTGAGCATTGTCATCAACGTGCCGTTGAAACGCTCTACTTGTCCATTGGCTTGAGGGTGGTAAGGCTGGTATGTATGTGGTTAGAGTGAAACACCCTAAATACCTCCTCCATGAGTTTTTCCACAAAACTGAGATCCATTGTCCGTCAGAATTTGATCCGGAAAGCCTAATCTGGTAAAGGCCTCCATCAGTGCGTCCGCCACTCTTTTCGAGTCAATCGTGGTCAACGGTATAGCCTCACCCCACATTGTACAGCAATCCACCATTGTGAGTATATACATGTTCCTCTTCCTAGTCCTGGGAAGTGGACCCACGATATCGATGGCTACCCTCTCGAAAGGAGAGTTCATGATGGGCATCTCACCCAACACCACCGGTGCTGTCCAGTGTTTCGGTGCCACCCTCTGGCACTCAGGGCATGACTTCACATACCGACGCACATCATCTGTCATTCCCGGCCAATAGTAGTGGCAGGAAATCCGCTGCATGGTGGCGGCAATACCCATGTGTCCACTAAAGGAGATGGTATGCCCCATATGAAGAATCTGGGACCGATGAGCTTTCGGGACGACCAACTGACCGTATAGGTTGTCTCCCCTTCCTGCTCTCCTGTAGAGTATCCTATTCTTCATGTAGTACTGCCCCCGTCCTGGTGGATCAGCACTTTTCTGCAGCTTTTTGTAGCAAGGACGTAAAGTATCATCCTCACTCTGGGCAGTTCGTAGCTCCCCCGGCATTGGGTTAGTCACAATTGCGTCTGCCTCTTCCGTTTTCGTCTGAGAGCGAGTCTGCATTGCTCCCATATGGATTGGCTCCCTGGGTATTCCCAGAAAGACATACCGGCAACCTAGGATGACTGGAAAAATGGGATCAGTCAATACAGCGGCCTTGATGGTGCCGGTGACGTACCGTGACCGAATCTCCACATTAGCAATGGGCAACTTCATGACTACAGCACTCTTCTGTGCAGGCTGTATATCCAAGGTTTCACCTGTGAATTGTTCTGGATGTACTAGATCCGCAGAAATCACGGCCTCCCCGTCCAGTCCTGTGTCGTATAAACACTCCACTTGACGACCGTTAACCTCTACCAATTCCACTACAGGTGGTTTTTCCTGGTCTGGAGTCTCTTCCTCGGCCTCGACCTGTTCGGTGGGCTCCACCTTAGGTTTCCCTGAGCACACGACGAATTGAGTGTCTCCTGACTTTCCCCTGCAGTCAATAGCATTGTGCGTGTTTGACTGACATTGGTTGCACCATTTCCCTGTCCTAGATTTTATATTGTCGGACTTGAATGAGCTCTCCTGGTGGCGAGCTTCCTTGTTGACCTTGGCATTTTCCCTGACAACCTCCTTGGAAGTCACTTGACATGCTGCAAAGTGAGGGTTCTTAGCCTTCGATTTGCAAGTCCCTCGTATTGTGAGAGGGTGACTTACAAATTGAACACCACTTCTCCGACCACGGTCGTTTAGGTGTAGAGCTTGAAGTGCTCTTGCTTCCCTCCTTCTTCTTCTCTGAATTATCCTCTGATTTTTGCACATAAGGTTCCCACTTTTTGGTTCCTGAGTTTTTGGCTTTCTTCTTGTCATGTTTCTCTTGACTTTTGGTGTTGGTGGAAAGGTTTTCCCCTGCCTCCCCATGTACCTCGACGAACCGTTCTGCTAATTTAGTCACGAGGTCAATACGTTCCGCTCCTTGTTCTCCCAGGAACGTCCTGAGAGGTTTAGACATTTGCTTCTTCAGCTGGTCGACCACCATGAGCTCTTCCAGACTCTCATAGTCATGTGCGAACCCAGCCAAATCCATCCACTTATGGAGATAAGATTTAAGACGCAAACTGTAGGCGGCAAACAACTCTCCGGGTTCTCGTTTCGCTGCTCGAAATTTTTTCCGGTAGGTATGTGACGTAACCTCGAATCGTTTCAGCAGAGCCGTCTTTAACTCATCATAATTGTTCTCATGTCCTGGTGGCAGGCGAGTATAAACCTCGTATCCAGTCCCGCGTAATCCCTGGGATAGCTTAAGATTCCATTTGTTACGCTCCAGACCCATAGCATCTGACATAGCCTCGAAGCGTTGAAGGTATTGGTCAATCTTCTCTTTGTCCTCCTCGTAGACCGATAAAGGAAACTTCATAGCATGGTACCCATGTCCACCTACTGGTGTTGATCCTGGGATGGAGGAACCTCCAACTGCTCCCTCAGTTTCTCCATTAGATTGACTCTTCAACTCGAGTTCCCTCATCCGGTACTCGTGCTCCCTTTTCTGTGCTTCCTGTTCAGCTTCTAATTTCCTAGCTGCTTGCTCAGCTTCAAATTTCCTAGCTGCTTGCTCAGCTTCCCTTCTCAATTCCAACTCGGCCTTTCGCTCTTCCCGTTCCGCTTGACGATACTCTCTCTCCACTTCCTGTATGTAATCCGTTAGAGAAGACCCAGCCAATCCCATTTCTTCCCCCCTTGCCTTTAATTCTAACGTGCTAAGTTAGGGGTGGCCATTATACAGAGAGGTAAGCTAGCAGGTCTAGTACAATATAACTGCAAATTACTATACAGATATATGAACAAGTACTATAAATCTAGATATTACCACACACAGTACATTCACTCAGTGACAAGAGTAGAATCAGGACCACAGACCTATGCAGACGTGTGAAGTGTGAACAGGTAAGGTATTAGTCCTAACCCCTATCCACATTCACTCTAGCTGGATTCTCCAAACTGATATCTCCCTCTTATAACTAAGGATCCCGTGTCAAAAGACCCCGTTGTCAGAAGATCCCACTGTCAAACGTTCCTGCTTGCAGGAGATCTCGCTGTCCAAGGATTCCGTTTACGGGAGATCTCGCTGTCCAAAGATCACGTTTACGATAGATCCCGCTGTCCAAAGATCCCGTTTACGAGAGATCCCACTGTCCAAATATCACGTTTACGAGCCCCCAATAATGTCGTGTCCTCCTTTAAAGTGTCGTCCCTGGAGTGAGGAGATCCGACACCCACATTATAATATTATTTTTTTTTCCCCCTCAATATTCTGGAGAATCCACCAGCTTCCGTCCAACACACTCCATCAGCCTATGGACACCTTTTCCTATCACTCTCACACTGTCATACTATGCCCCCTTCTCATACTTCCCCAACGCAACATACTCAACAACTCTTGCTTCTAGAAATTAATAAAGAGTAATTTATTAAAATAAAAATGTAACGTGTATGAGACGTGTATGCGAAGAAAATGTGTGACGTGTTCTATAAAGTGTGTAGACTCTGTCTCTCAGACATCAACTCAGTCAGCTGATCACAGCAAAGATAGACCACAGCACGTTACGTCAGAACAAGTACGTCTCACCCGTTGCCGGAACCATCTTGCCGGATAATGCTTTGCCTCTGTAGACCTCTGGTAATCCAATTTCATGAACATCCGAAATAGACACCGGTGGTATTAAGAGTTAATCAGGGACCGGTTGCACTCTACACAATGTCCGTTCCTAATGTTCCTAAACAAACTGCACAAGTCTTTTGTAGTGTGTACGCAGTTAGTTAGTTAGTTAGTTAGTCGACAGATCATCCTCGTTGCACATCGAACCACTCAGTTCATAAGGGCTACTTACTAATGTTAATTGTTACTGTACTGGATTGATCCTCACTCGTGTCTATCCAGCCTCACATATACTGTCATGTGTTCTATTACACGAGATTATATAACTCTAGGTAACTATTAGACTGTTCTCATTTAGTTACTACTGTCTGATGCTGTGTGGTGCATCAGTAATCATCACTATCTTTGGTGAATCAACTTCCTTCTAGCTTTAGTTACGTTCTGTATGCAACTTTATTGATTGTTGAACTGGTGTTCTTCTGAATGGGTTTTTTTAAAAACTTGTTGAGTTTCCTTGGATCTGGTAGGGAACCTTAAATGGCACTCCTGCAGTCCTATCAATCATATCTACATCTGCCATTATAGGCACGTGTAAAATTAAGTCCCTAATTAACACACGGTAGATATTATTTCCACTAGGCGCTGCCGTGCCCTGGCACTCTGACTAAAGCATAATTTCAAGTCCACCCTAGTTGATCTCAACTCGAGTTTATATGGCAAACTACCAAAGTTGTCCACGTGACGTTATCCTTTACTCCCCCACACAGGTGGCACAGTGGCAAATCATCCCCTGTCAAGAACTATTTTCCTGGCTTAAATCCTGTCAAAGTTGTCAGTAATTGCCTAGATTCTCAAAACAAGCCAGCTAGTTTCTGTAAACTCCCAACAAAGAGTTTCGATACCAAGCTGCCAATCATCTTGATGTTCCGGAAACCAAGAATTGACAGATGCACTGTTTTCCGTACTAGGTACTTCCGTTTTACATCTGCCCCTGTGATCTCACGGCTTCCATCTGCATTCAAATGTTGACAAACTTGTCACTCTTCTGTTCCGTGGTGACAATCCCAGCAGCCATTTCCGTCTGATGTCCTGCAGTATAGATGACAAACGGAACCATTCCATATCCTTCTCCCTCACCACCAAATGTGTTTATGGGCTGACACGATGTAACCTGTACAACTGTGTTTACTCTGTTAGTACAAATAGATGTCGCTGGTCGATCGTCCGCTTAATCCGAAAATCCTCTGTAATAATCAACCGGATAAACACACGGTTTCATTTTGTGACAGTTATATACTGGACGGGTGAGGCCAGTTTTGGAATATGGCATTGCAGCTTGGGCAACAGCAGCTAAGTCAAACTTTAACAAAATAAGCAGAGTCCAAAATCAAGGAATGCGAATCATAACTGAAAGCCTGAAGACAACGCCTATTAATGAACTAGAAAAGATCACTTGTTTACAACCAATGCAGGATAGAAGAGATAGCAGAGCCCAGCAACAAGCTGAAAAACTTAGAAGATTGACAGACCACCCTATGTATAAAAGGTTTAGTGGTTTTGGAAAGGGAAGACTGAAGCGTAGCAACTTTGTAGAAACTGCAAAACGAAAGATTAGGGCAGATCCCATACTTAACATATCAACAGTCAAACCCATTTACAATGCAGACAAGTTCCCAGCTTGGAGACAGCAGCTACTGCCTGAGATGATAGAAAACATTCCTATTGAGAAAAAGAACACTCAGCATGAAACCGAAAGAAGAGAAATAACCCTAAACTACATAAAAGAACATTACCCAAGCAGCAATTGGACCCATGCATATACAGATGGATCAGCCAAAAATTCAGTAGAGAATGGAGGAGGAGGAATTCTCCTAAATTTAAAAAATGGAGTGAAAAAAACACATTCAGTGGCAACTGGAAAGTTTTCAAGTAACTTCAAAGCGGAGGTAGAGGCTCTGAAAACTGCAGCAGAAATGCTCTTGATGGAGGAAAATAAAGAGACGCCAATAGCTATCTTTACAGATGCAAAGTCAGCTGTCTCAATACTGAAGAGCAATTACAGCACAGAAATAGCTGACCTAAGAACAGCACTCCATGGTCTATGCCAGAAATCCAAAAAAGTTGTAATACAGTGGATACCATCACATTGCAGTATACCTGGAAATGAAGAGGCTGACAGACTGGCAAAAGAGGGCGGACGACTACCACAGCCTGACATAGACATAACCTATAACGAGGCAAAGAGGTTGATTAAAAAGCACTTATAGAACCAAATGGGAATCAGAGCATCCAGGTCACCAGAAGGATGATGCATATTACAAACTCGACCGAAGAGAACAAGTAGCAATCTTCAGACTCCGCACAGGACATAACAGGCTGAAATACCACTTGTTCAATAAACTAAAGATAGGAGATACCGATGAATGCAATTGTGGAACTGGTAAAATGACAGCTAAACATTTGCTGCAGGAGTGCCCAATATATGCAGAAGAGAAAGATATTTTGGCCCACACCTGCTTCATTTGAGGACAAGCTCTATGGAGATATCAACAAGCTCAAGTTGATGGCCCCCGGGGGGGCCTTTTTTTAAATTTAAAACTTAAAAAAAAAAAAATTCAAAAAAAGGGGGGTTGAAAAAAATTTTTTTAAAAAAGGGGGTGGCCCAAAAAGGGAAAA